>NJDD01001048.1:461663-493922 GCA_002245505.1 Calephelis nemesis
GTGGGGATGCGCCAGCCGGTGCTCGTGGTACATTGCGCCCTCCATATAGCCTCCGCCGTGGAGGCTCTCGTCGTACTGCAATGTAAAAGGTACAGATGTAGAAAAACGCACAAAATCTAGAAATATGTCAGGTGGTAAGAGAATGGTATGTACTTATTGTGTGCGTGTGAGTTGTTACCAGTATTATGACCACTAATAAGTAGGTCCAAATTAATACATACTAATAACTAAAGAGAGGATAGTTTAGTAGGTAAGTGTAAACCACCTATAATGAAACCATGGTGTGTTGAAGAAAAAAAGTAAGATATGTAGTTTTGGAATTAAATTAAAACTATGTACTTTGAAGTAATAACACGTATGAGCTGTAATAGTACCTACTAAATAGTATGCATAGATATATAAATAAAAACTTTTCAAAAAAGTAAGCATTACTTTTTTTAAGTATTCAGCGTTGTCGCTATCATTTATGTCTGCCTAAAATTACAAATTCTAACGTTAATATATTCGTGAGAGAAACGATAAAAAAATGCATTTACCTAAACTGTACAAAGGAAATGGTAAGTAGATACTTATTAAAGTATTAAGTAATGAGTATATTAGGGGAAGATAACATGTGTGTGATTATGTTTGTAAAACAGTAAGAGTTTGCCACTGTCAATTTACTAAAAAATCAGAAGTTGAACATACATTTAAGCCCAATGTAAGTACCTACTACAGGCTTCTTTATTAAGCATCAATTATTAATGGTAGAATTATAACAAGTAATACATTTATACACAGTAATTTATAAATTCAAATAGATTTATTAAGGTCGAAAACCTAAGCCCAGATAACTACTACTATGAACTACAGATAACTACTCTGATGAACAGACAAAATTTTGTCAGTGTCTCTAGTAGAATCAAAACTCTATCAGTTATCGTCGAGGTTTGGCGAATGCGATAACACCTCACCAATGAGGCAGTAAAAAACCTATAGTGGATATAGTGAAATTTTTTAATTTTTCTACCCTGAGCTGAAGTATTCCCGACAGATAAACTTTCTCTGCCGTTAAAAAGTTTATTTAAAAAAGACTGTTTTTTCATCGTATTTTTTATAATTAACATTTTACTGTTTATGTTGACTAACTATTTTTTCGTATTAATCAAGCAAATTCTTTTTTCCCTGTCCCTTTTCACAATTATAAACATAATTTTTAAACTTAAAGACGTAGGTGAGATTCAATAGCGTGAAAATCTAGACTTAACGAAGTAAAAAAAAGTAAAATGTTGTAATAAAATCAACAATTGAAACATTCACGCGATCTAAAGCGTACAAAAAGCATTACAATTAAAAGTTTTAAAAAAGTGACGGCCGAATGAATATTCATTCGAAATAGTTAAGTCATTGTTCGATTGCTATCTACCATGTTGGCTCATCAATTAAGAGAATCGTGTAGCAAAGCAACTTTACTGAAATAGGTATACTTGTCAAAATATTGCTATTGCCGTTGCCCTAATAACTCTAATGCTAAGACATATATACAGTATATAGAAACCTAAGATGTAACTGCGTGTGGTCAACTTGATGGTAGGATTTTAATACCCTTGCATAATTTAGTTTACCAGTTACTTAATCCTGTAAACTAGATAACGACAAAGGCAAGCCCTTATAGAGTCAGGATTAGGAGTTTCATATCAGGTCCGATCATCCAAATACTCTACCCGCTTACTGTGTTGGTGTCATGTGTATTGATATATTTTTTTTAAATGGTTATTTGCTGTTAATAATTAATAAAACGCAGCGGAAAATTTATAATAATAAAATGGAAATGGAAAACCAAAGATTAAAAAAAAATACGATAATTGGCTACTATACGAGGGCCAAACTGAACATTTTTAGAACTGGCAACTTAAAAGCATTATATTAAAAAAATAAGTTTAAATTTTGAAAATAGAACTCTTTACCAATAATATTGAGTATACATTTCATTCATTTGTCATTTGTTTTACGATTTGGCGGCAAATTGAAAATTGTCCGTGCACGTCAGAATGAATTTAAGCCGAGAAAATTTTCGTGCAATGATTTTCTATGACTTTCGATGTCATATAAGTCAACAAGAAAGTTATGATAGACTTCGATTGGCTTTTCACGATGAAACCCCATCTCGTGCCACAGTTTACAACTGGTTTAATGAATTCAAACGTGGTCGAACTAATCTCACCGATGTTTTGCGTGAGGGACGGCCTTCTACAGCGACGACTGAAGACAATATCAGTGTTGTGCGGCGTATGATAGAGACTGACAAAAGAGTGACCTATCAGCAGATTCGGACAAGTCTAGGCATAGGTATGAGTCAAGTGCACAAAATCCTCCATGAACATTTAGCGGTCAGGAAGCTTTGTGCCCGCTGGATACCGCATAATTTGACCGAGGCTCAAAAACTCCGCCGTGTTGATTGGTGCCGAGAAATGATCCAAAAATTTAACGGAGGTGACTCAAATGCTGTGTTCGACATACTAACGGGTGACGAAAGCTGGATTTACTGTTATGATCCGGAAGCCAAAAGACAGTCTGCTCAGTGGGTGTTTCCTTCCGAAGAGTTGCCAACTAAAGTGAAGAGAGGTCGAAGTGTTGGAAAAAAGATGGTGGCCTCGTTCTTCGAAAAGACAGGTCATTACGCGACAGTTGTCTTAGAGGATCAGAAAACGGTTAATGCAGAGTGGTACACTAACAACTGTTTGCCACTTGTCTTGGAAAAAATTCGAGAGAAACGACCTCGCAGCAGGATCCTCCTTCATCACGACAATGCCTCGTCGCACACCGCCAGGCAAACGATCGACTATTTGGCGACCTCAGACGTGGAATTACTAGGTCACCCGCCGTATAGCCCCGACCTCGCACCCTGCGATTTTTATTTATTCCCGAAAATAAAAGAAAAACTTCGAGGAAAACATTTTATGGACGCCGAAGAAGCAGTGGCTGCGTTTCAAAACGCCGTCGAAGAGACCCCTAAGGCCGAGTGGGCAAGGTGCTTTTCTCAATGGTTCCATCGAATGCAGCGATGTATTGATGTAAATGGACGCTATTTTGAAAAGTTATAATAAAACTAATAACTTGCTAGAATGCTTAGTTTTTGATTTTCTAAGAACTTTCAGTTTGACCCTCGTACTACCATGAAATTATTAATATTATGTCACATTGCTAAACAAAAGTTCTAACTCGAAAAAGAACATTTAGTTTACAGACCCAATGGCGCTATACTATCCCACCAAGTCGTTTTGCTTTCATACTGGAGAGCTATTTGAGAGTAATCCTTTAAGATGGATCGTCTTTTTATATTAATTAACATTGAAAGCTTTTAAAATCTTCGGCCGCCTTAATGTATGACACTACCTGCCCTTCACTACTCCCAATTTAGGAAACTGTCGTCAATTATTGTGATCAATCTTTAAAAAATATGTATGGTTAATAACAAAACTTATGTGTCAAGAACGGCTGTATAAATTTTAATGTTTTAAAAAGTTTTAATAGTAATTCTGCCATGCACAAAGTTCGCCGGGATAGCTAACGGCTATCGCTATTTAGAGATCGGCTAGTTAGAGATGTTCCACAGACAAATGTTTGTAACTATGACTAACGGCTAATATTAATAACCTATCTCAGATGAGAGCTCATGATATTTTAGATCTGTTGCCAGGTAGCCTCTGTTATTTTTCAATGATTTACAAAAATATATTAGCAGCAAAACTCTAAAAGGCCTATCTTTATCTGTAGATAGGTTATTAACACTGGCTGTCAGACAATGACATTGGCTATCTATCATTATGATCTTCAAGTTGATTCCTTGGCTTAATGATATTACAATATCAACATAAACAAAACTTTAAACAATAAAATAATAAGAGACTACTTCGGAATTATGACGTATCTTTTTTTAAACAAACAATCAAAACCATGTATATTTTTGTTATAAAACATATTTTATAAAACAATTTTCTTTAAACTCAAATAATGATGATGATGAACATGACATGTGGCACTTGGTATTCACTGCCTACATCTCAAGAAACTTTGCGTGAAGAATCAAATTAAAATGCTGTTAAGAATTAACAAATCATGACCAATTATTGTTATTTTTTTAATCGAGTAAGCGATTCGGCGTGAACCCGAAAATTTAAATACAAATACAACATCGTTACTGTTACGGATGATCAGTTAAAAAACCGTAACGGTTATGGATAATCAATACAAAATAGTAACGGTTACAGTAGCTGCGACAGTTTAATACTAACACCGTGATGATAGTTAATTGGTATAGGTTCAGGACTCAGTCAGGTTTTGTATAACTAATCCTGTTAATGTTATGTCAGTGCTCGCAAATGTCGTGTTCCTGTTTGCACACTAGGGCATCAAGTACACATAAGCAAGACGCTAGATTTCCCAGCTTTAGGTTTGCAACGCTCCAGTAAAACTTTCGGTCGCTATAGGCAATACGACATCAGTCTACTTATTTTCCTTCTAATTCCCATATAAATAAGAAACTATTAACTTCTTTCGTTTGCCGTAATAAAAATAAATTAAATTACATTAAAATAATATTTATGAATATTTTTACCGTTAACATTACAATAACAATATATATTCTAACGGTATTAAATACTATTGTTAACTGATGAATAAAATAATATGTCGCAAAAGCAATGTCCATGTAAACAAATATTTATATGATTTGTCAAAGCTAAGATATTAACACATATATAAATATTCATCAGTTTATTACAATATATTTACATGTATAATTAGGTAAGTCCAAATATTGCTATGTTTCAACATTTATACATGTTACTTAATGAGAGACGTAGTTAAAATTACCATTAAATTCTTAACTATCTACTAGCAGCATGTCCAAGCTTCGTACGAAAGGACAAACTAGTGTGTATATACATATCGGCCGACTGCGAGGCTCGGGTTCGATTCCCGACGGGGGCATTATATATATATAAACTTCCCTCTTGAATCAATCTATATATTCAAAAAACCTTGTGGTTCTTTTCTTACATATACATAAATATCTTCACGCTAAGTCACCTTACATTGTAGGTAGGGAGTACTGAATGCAAAGTGTACGAAGCTGGTCGGGTCGGTTACTTTTAACTAAAAAAGATACTTGAAGATCACTGTTGTATTTTAAACGTTAAAACCTCCGGTTATACCTAAAAACAGGTGTGGTTGGATCCATCGATTGACAAATACGCTGACTCATCCATTTTGATGGACCGGCTTTGGTAACATTAACATTTAAGGCGAGGTTATACGCAACATATCTGAGTCTATGGTTTCTTTAAGCTTAGTCTACACTATCACACTGTATATCGTAATATAATGTATAAATAAATATCCGTAGACAAATTATATTAATTCAATGTCACCCCAAAGTAACAAACTATATGTTGGTGTTACGGGTGCTAGTCAGCGATAATACATAGAAATACTTAATTAGATACCAAAATTAATTTAGAAAAAACACTCAGACCTAGAAATGCATATAAATGTTCGTCACATACAGCGTGCCCCTGTCGGGAATTGTACCACCACTACGAAATTCAGGTCAGTAAAGTTAGGCGTGTACCCTAACTCCTCAAGAGGCGGACAAAAATCAATCTCAATTTACAGACATAAATGTCTGGCAACTGTTTTGCGATTTCTGTCGCAGTCTATTTAAACCTTTGCCGTCTTAATACAAAACATGAACTAATGTAATCCGATGTTTAAGTTCACATAGTCTTTAATAAACTGTAGTACAGACTATACACAGAATAAACCTATAGATTATAGATTAAATTAACATGTTTCCTGTTCCTATCGCCTTTGTATGAATGCTTGTTATTGTCGTTTTCCGTTTAGAAAGGTAGCCGAGATACCTATTTACAGCAGAAACTCAAATTTCAGCCTCTAGTGATTTTATTTGCAATTACAAAATAGAAAAGCATTTTCTTGCCGAAAATCTATACGAATGAAGTAGCAGCACAGTCTTTAGTTTTAGCCTGTCCCATAAAGAAACTAAAAAAAATTAAAATGTCAAAACTGAGTGCTGCCAGATTTCAACTCTAGCTCTCCCTTTACAAATGCTATTACCACAAATATGTGTCATTGTACAAACAGTGCGTTGGAACGGTCTGACCTATAATATTTTATAGAATAAATAATAAATCAGCTGTTAGTATACTATAAACCGGTCCCGATTACAGGGCAACCGATAAGCTCATGCGAACATAAAACAATTGTAGCTTTTATATCGCTCATAAGTAGTTAATATGACGCTTAGAATGAGCTATAAAGTTTGTAATGCAGTTTATATTGTTTAGATATTCAATACTGTTTTTTATTTCGATAGAAGTAAGCAAACATGGTTTCAAATGATTTTTATGTTATAGGAAGGTCAAAAAGGCGGATTTCCTGAATCTTTTGTTGTTTATGCGTGACGTGTATTTCTTACACGTCACGCATAAACAACAAAAGATGTTACCGATGCTTTACTAAACTTTGACCACACTGAAGGACAAACTATTGAAGTAAATACGGGTTTTTGACTTGAAAAAGAGAGAAGATTATTTGTTTAACTTACTCGATTTCTATGTAATTTTTAAATCGCTTTTAAAATATTTTTTTAGATATCATATTTCTGAGTTGGTCCTATTGCCACTAAGTCTGGATCTGTTAATAGCGTCCCAGATATACAAACGAATGTACAAAATGTTTGTGTATTACTACAAAGTCAAAGTCGCTTCCTCTGTCCCTATGTCCCTTTGTATGCTTATATCTTTAAAACTACGCAACGGATTTTGATGCGGTTTTTCTAAATATATGAAATGATTGAAGAAGAAGGTTTATATGTATATTTTAAACCCGTGCAAAGTCGGGACGGGCCGCTAGTTCTATTATATAGACAACATAATAGTCAATATTATAAAGTCGGTTTCAGTTATTTCAATGCATCTATACTTTGTACTGGTTCCGATTATAAGCCGAGCAGGCAGAGGCACAACCTGAACACTCACAACTAGCCGAAGACACTAAGTCCCACCATGTGATATGTGGTAAGCCTATCGCCAACCAAACACACATCCAATCTAGAGCAAATTTTTTTTAGGAAATTGGAAAAACCACCTTATCGATCCCGGTACCGCATGAAGTGAAGTCCAGCACCTGGACCGCGGCTAGACCACAGAGGTGAAGTATATCTTATTAAATGATAGAAAAGAAAAGACCTCGTCATATTTTATGTTTCTTTTTAATGAAACCTAAATAACATAATCCCAAAAGATAAGTAGTGTTATGGTTAAAAATATGTGATATATTGCTGCCATTAGCGGGTCACCGACATACCATGTGACGTCATAAATTTGTAGGCATTTGACACTACATGTGGTCGAACTTGAGCGTTAACAACAAAAATATTAAATTTAAATCTTATTCCCCATACAATAGGGAAACGTTTTTAAGTAAACAGAAAACGACAGATACAAATATTTTCTCATAAATTTTTAGGTCATTGTCGGTTTACATACCGTCACGTTTGAAGGGATAGGGGTTATTAAAATTCTAATAAATACACACCTCTGCTTGACTTTTAAATTACTCGGGTACACTACCTATCTACTTATAGCAATCATTCAAATCAAGACACATGATTAGAATGTATAACGCTAAAACGTTTGCTTAAAATCGTTTTGATAGTGAAAACAACAATAATTTAAAATGTTCTAAAATCGAATACGAACACTTGGTAACGGGTAATTAAAAACAAAATTAAAAAGCAAAAGACATTGAAATTTGAAAATAGAATTATACATTATAGGCGCTAAGCTGTCTCGGCTCATAAAAATAAAGCCAGTCATTAAATATTTTGAAAATATGTAATGACTACCTTTTGACGTCTTGAAAGCCGGTTCCAAAATTAAATAATACGTTTTAAAAATGGAATCGCTCCGACCCGCCTTTTTCCCTCCGAGATAACCTTTAGTCCATTTGGTTTGCCATAACGAAAAAATAAGCATCGTACGTTTTAATTTTTTTAAATGACATTCTTGTGGTTTTTTCTCGCTGGGAATCTTTACTGAGTAATAAGTTCGTTTCGATTCGGCCGGTTTTTGCGATCCTTATTGAGCCTTGCGATTGTTTCTTTGTGATACACAACATGATTAAATTTTGACGGTCGGTTACGCATTGTCGTGGATTCCCGACATAAGTCATGTCAAACCCTGATGAGGTTTGAGCCCCGTAGTGATAATTAAAGTCCGTGGATTAATCGCTTAGTAAGTTATGCTTAGAATGGTCGTAATTTTTTACGATTTGTGGGTTGAGACTTGAAATTAGTGTTGGTTTCTCAGAAGTATAGAATAAGTTTTGCGGTATTAATTAAATATGACCAAACATTTGCGGTTTAAAATTCTTTGAATATACGCAAAGACATTTCATAGATTGTGCCTTTATAAAAAATACAACGGAAAGGGACGAGGTTTTCGAATGCAGGCGGTTGGGGAAGACAGCACCGTCACTTGTGTCCGACACGGGGTGGGCCATGATGAACGCCACCCTTAAAGACTACGCTCTCTTTCTAACTCGCTTTCTTGTCCATATCGCTATCTCCTTCGATGTCATCTGGCAAAGCATTCACATGTCTGGGGATACCAGCGATTCGTAACAGTGAATAATGTATTTGAATAGTTCATAATAATAATATGTACCGGTATATAATTTATTGCGTTATGATAATAACCGAGTAACAATGGTAGGGAATATCAGTATTAAAGTGGGTAGCGATCATTAAGGCGTATTTTATGAATTCTCTAAATTGATAGCGGTAAATCAGGCATCGTTAGACCATCGGCAACACTCGTGTCGAATTTTACTGCACCACTCATTCCTAACGTAATGCCGCCGTAAAACTTTGGAAATTCTTTTTTTATGATACCTGTAACACGATCGGATTGAGATGTATAGCCAGCACTGCGAACTAACATATTAACATCGGCCACTTTAAATTAACAGGCGTTATAACGTTGTAGCGGGCGCTAGCCATAAATTCCGTCCATTCATGATAGTACCGTACAAGCTCAAGAGTCCGTTTGTTTCACGTCCATAAATACTAATAAAACGTCCTCGTTACGGGGACAGATCGAAAATCGGGCACACGACTTCTTAACGACACCTATTAGGATCTTCTGTCTGGTAGGTTTAATTGAAAAATTGTATCCAGAGCGTTGCAAGAGTTGTATCCGACTCCCGCGCCGGATGCGGGCCCAGACGTCCATTATTCCATTTGCTCATCCGCATGGGGACACGGCTCCGCGACACTAACACGTGTCAATAAACCAATCGCGCGGGCGTTTCCGAACGCATCCACCTTAATTACTGGCAACTCTTCGTGTTCTAAATTTGAGTTTGTAGGGCCGTTCTAAAATCGAAGGTTAACCGCCAGCTGCAACGGTCGCCCGATGCTTTGAAGCTTAAAACATTTCAATATTCATTCGGTAAGTGTGTTTTTCTTTATAAAAATAGACGGCGTGAGCGATGTTCAGCGTACGGATTCGGTCGATTCGCGAGCGGATTTATCGTTCGGAAACTATGGAAGGGGAACGTTAACATGTTTTAAAGCCGCTGTTGAAAGCTTCAGTTGGATATACATTTTTAATTTGAGATGTTTAAAAACAATGTGCGTGCGTCGGATCAGCTGATCATAATTGATTTCTTGTAGAGTTCGATCGAAGTTCGGACTGAAATAAAAGCTTTGGCTTAAAGCAGTGGAGAACAGAAACCACTACCGAATCCGAAACTGTATTTGAATGCTTGTTTTACGCGGTTTTCAGTTATCAATTACGAGTATCGTACAAATGTGTAGAATATCAAAAATATCTTGTGGAATTCGCTTTCTAGTGAGTTTTGCAGCAGTCACTCAGCCTATTTAAAAAAACTTAAAGTATAGCATAGTATCTTCACGCTTATATCCCCGAACAGTACATAGGTAGGTAGGCACATTCACAACCAGGGTCAACACGACTAGCTGAAGACACTATGGCCCACAATGAGACAGGTGGCAAGCCTATCATCAATCAATCGGGCACATATCCAATCCCGAGCAACTTTTGTTAATTAGTCAATTGGAAAAACCAAATTTTCTTTTTGTTACCCGACCTGGGAATCATACCTTGGACCTCATGAAGTCAAATCCAACACCTGGACCGGCTAAAGGCGAAGGCTAAAAAATCTTTAAAGAGCACTGTCTTTGTCTTCAGATATACATCTATTTCTCGTCACTTTGTTTTATTTTTTATTAGTACAGTTTCCGTGTGTACACTATGCGTACTTTTGTTACCTTAGCTCTTGTGACCGGGTTAGCTTTAAGAAATCTATGATCAGATAAGCTCTACTTTTATTTTTAATCAATATTTTTAATTTCCTTCCGAAATTTAGTGCACAACAAAGAATTTGATAAACGTCAATTATAATCCATCAAACTCGATTTCCTGAAACTAGTTTCGTTCGGAAATCAATTTTTCCGATAACCCCGGGCCACTGGGATTGTTTATAACAAATTAAATTAATATACCGTTAACCCAGCTTCTGATTAGCTTTACAAATTAATACTTGTCTCACATTTATCTGCATACATTTAACTGCGTCATATTGTAAACAGCGAGGGCAATAGCTGGCATCTGAACCCCCGATACTGGATGGACGCTTATCGTTTGCACTCTGACGACAGTTTTCAGTCTCCCAGACAGATTTCACGTTAATATACACTCATTAAGATAAGTGTTTCCTTTCAAAGCAATTTGCAGTCCTCGGAATAAATGCAGATACACTTTCACAAAGTGTAGCTAATACGTGATAGTGTTTAATAGATGATCTAAGCTATTGCAAATTACTGCACTTTATCTCTATAGTATAGAGTACGTATTTCATTAACAGTTGCATGTAAGCATAAATACTTTTAAGTACATGTTTTTTTTTTTGAGCAAAGACTCATAAATTTCCACTCTCAAAGAAACATTTGCGTAGGTACAAATCCTTGTTGGACTTTTGGTGATGTTGAAGGAGTTTAACATACAATATCCCTTACTGCGAAACGCTGCACTAAATACTTATATTTTTAAATTGTAATACACTATTCACATTCACTTAATATATTGCATTCTTAAAAAATGTTATTCGTATTAACACGAAAAGGATTATAAAATTATACTTAATTTATCGAAAAGAGTTTAAAAACTATTTTCAGTATCCTCTGTATTGCCAACGAAAAAAAGTAGAAGAGGTATCTCATCATAAATAACGTTGACATAAAGCCGCCCACGCGCATCTTATTAACGCGTCTGTCCGTTTGTCCGTTCGTTACCTCTATTGTGAAGCTGAATGCGGGATTAGCCACAGCGGCACTCGTGATTGACTATTTAAGTTCAAATTCTTTGACCGATGCCTCACTAAACCACAGATCTTTTTTCATCTAGTGGTGTATGCTTTAGGCAAAGACTTTTGCCTTCATAATGCCTGATCATTAGCCCTAAAATATTTTATATTTCCATTAAACACCAAAAAATCAGATATCCTCATCCTCACAAATTTCGTTTGAAAACACAAAATTTTGATAAAATTTGATTGCATATTGCTAAAGATCGGAGTTCAAATATAGTCTATTTTTTTTCCAATATCAACCCCAAAGGATAAGAGATGAAAGGTTGTATGAAAATCGTAAGTAAGTAGTCTACTTTGACGAAGCCGCGAGCCAACAGCTCGTTAGATGATAACCTCTACATTCCTTTGATTTTCACTAATTTTATTTATTTCTGATCTGATTTTGATTTAATCTGATCATTTTAAACCTTCCGTGAGGAATGTCTCTAATCTCTTCTTAGCTAGCAACCAAATCAAACAGATACATGCATCTCTCAGAGAGAACCTTAACAAACCAAACAACGATATTATAATTACCTCACGCACAATAAAACTATAAAATGTAAAACCAGTTTCTAAAAGTGAACCAGCTACTAGAAAATTTTAATTAACATTTTAAAATTAACTCTTAATAAGCCTTTGCCTAAATTAAAAAAAAAGTTGATGACAAAAAAATATTTACAGTTTTGTACCCAATGCTTCTCATTGTTAATCAGTAACATATTTTCAGTCTATAAATAAAAAAGGAATCACGACTATTTTGTACCCTATCAACTATTGTTAATTTACATAATTTTTAATTTCTTCATCTTTTTATTTATTTTATTGTTAATGTCATATTTATTTTATAACCAGCTGCCAAAAGTTTTTAGCATGTGTGATACACGTGATCGTCATCGAAAATAAGCTTATTCAAATATTGTATGCGCTTTAAATTATAAAGGTTTGATTGGGCGCGTAATAATACCGACGGAAAATATAATTTTAAAACAATTTTGACATCCCTAACTGAACATCTCTCAAGTACGGAAAAAGAAAATGAATTGTTTTAATACAATGTTTTTAAGTAATATGTCGTTTAGTATGTCTTATCGCGTCTGTGGTCTAGCGGTTCAGTTATCGGTCTGGACTGCATGAGATCCCAGGTTCGATTCCCGGGTCGGGTAACAAAAAGAAATTTGGGTTTTATCCAATTTGCTATAGATAGGACATGTGCCCGGTTGGGGATAGCCTTGCCACTTATCACATTGTGGGACTTAGTGTATTCGGCTAATCGTGGGTGCCCTGATTGTGCCTCTGCCTACTGCTTCGAAGACATGGGCGTGAAGATACTTCGTTTTTTTAGTATGTGTTTAATGTACAGTCTCTTAAAACTAGTGATCATTATTACATAATATTAATTAGGTATTATTAAGGTTATGTACCTATTTATTGTTATGTTCTTATGTATTATCCATGCCGTCATGCGTTGAATTGGAAATGAACGTTATTTATAAAAGTAAGTCAGATGTATGTTGTCATAAGCATTTGTTTTTTTAATGTTTATATCTACAATCATTATTTAATTTATTATTTGCGATCTCCAAACTTGTAGTTAAATGAACGTGTTAAAGAATCCACAGTTTATAAATAGATATTATCATAGGTAATAATATTTTACCACCAGTGAATATATCATTGATTTTGTTTCAAGTGTAATCAAGATTTACGATATGGGATCAACAGAATTGGGCGCGTCGGTGGGCAACCACCGGCGGGACTCGTTCTTGGCAATAATTTGGTCATCGCCCCGGTCGCTTGTGACCGACGGACGCCTCATTCAAAACATATATTAATATTGCTACAAATATAGAGCATAAGACTCTATAACACTCAACGCACATCGGCCATTTTATGTTATTAGTGACACTAAAAAGTTAGCACCTAAATAGTTCCAATTCCAAACCTCGTTATAATTTCGAGGAACTTGATATTTGAAATTCGAATTTTGTTTTCTTTTACAAGATCGTGAAACTAAATTCTCACCTACTTCAAAGATATCATTTCGAAGAAAGAACATGATATTTGAAATTAGAATTTCGTTTTGTTTAATGGCTTAACCTGTTAGAATGTAATTGTAATCTAATCTTGTATGTCTAGTTTCACCCAGATTTAAACTCACATTGAGTGATAATCTTGCAGGTGACAAATATTTTAAAACTTAATCTAGTGTTCGAATTCTGTAATATAATAAATGCGAAAGTTTGTAAGCTTGTTTGTTTGTTACTCCTTCACGCAAAAACTGCTGAACCGATTTCCATGAAATTTGGCACACACATTTGGGTAATTTGGATTAACACATATTTCTCGATATTTTTTATAAGTTAAAGTACTTAATGGTGTTTTTGAATTAAAACAAAATTTTAATAAATGTATCGTAATTCTATTAATATTTGTTTATTTCGATGCAAAATAAAGAAAAACACAAAAAAATGTATCTGACTAATTATTTTTAACAAAACAATAGTAATATAGCTACTTATATCGTAAAAACTACTCATCCCAATTCCCTACATTTTTCTAAGATTAATTAAAAACATAATCATTCATCAATGAGATAACGTAGAAAAAAATTAGTATATGTATTAGAAATTTACAAAACGCTATGTGGCTAGCGAAAGTTTGTATTTATGCGTGTGGGTTTTTGTGATCGTATGTACCTATGAATGTTTTTTAATGTAAATACTATTTTATATTTAAGAAAGGATTTATTTAGAAGGAATCTCTATTCGCAAATAACTTGCTCTGTTGGTACTGGCAGAGCATTGTCCTTGCAGCCCTTCGGAGTTCGGACAGAAATGCTCAATCATGGCTCTTCAATTAATATTCCTTAGTATAGATACCGCCGTATTAGTGGAATTACATACAATTCGAATTCGATGTATTGGATTTCTTGATCTTTGATAAAGAGGTTTATGTCATGTCTAAATATATTTTTTTTGCATTTCCTACTATTCATGATATAATATTTATCCAAGACAATGAAGCACACGCCTCCTTTGATTGTAAAAGATAGCCGTGGCCTATAGGCGACATAAATGTTACATTGCTTAACAAACATTTAAAAAAAATAAACTTACGGAAAAACGAAAACCCCCCTTTTTAAGATTCTGTTAAAAATTAAACATATTTTTATTGGGAACCCCTCTTTTTCTGGAGTCGGTTAAAAAGGGAGATGTAGCGATTTTTATTAAAATTATTCGTTATTCTTGTGCCATGTGACTATCAAATATACTCAGACTGTGTTAATGGAGTGTAGCTATGCCAAGTTAAAAAAAGATAAACAATGCTTTAAAAAGATACGCATAGGTAATACAATAGTGTGTGTGTCTACATCTGACAATCCCAAAAACCATACTAATCCATACTTCCATATCATGGATTTAGAGTTGAGCTTGCCAGTAGTCCAGACAAATACGGGAAGTCCCGTTTCTGAGACCCCTAGCGACATGTCCCGCTCAGGGAATGTGCTAAATATCCCGATATTCGGAAGGACGCACGCACGTATTATTTGCTTTAACATAAAAAAACTTAAGTGACAAGCTCAGGAAAACAATATTTGAAAATCAAATTACATTTTATACAATTTGAAAATTACGTTTTTGTTTGTTTTAAAATAAATAGGCCCTGGAACTACTGGACCGATTTCAAAAATTCTTTCACCTTTAGAATGCTATTTTTAAAGAAAGAAACACTTGTACTGTTTCACTTATCACTTATAATTTATTACTTTGTAATTAATAGCCTACCGGTTTCGCTTATACAGCATCATCAGGGCTAAAAAGATATTTGGACATAATACTTAATGCCTTTTTACGAATTACAGGCTCCAAACATCTCGTCACAATATTATCATTTTGTTGTTTTTTTTTTTCTTCTAATTAATTTAAAAATGTATATATTTTAAGTTATTTTTTAAGATTATATCTTTTTGTTCGCTAATGAATGTTATTTTATTATTGTTTTTGACATTAGTTTTTCATAATATTAATTTTAATTATTATTGATTTGTTGTGACTTTCAATGAGAGATATTTTTTATCCTATGTTGAATAAAAATATTTGACTATTGACTACTATTAAAAAACTTAAACTACTAATAGTAATAGTAAACTATTAACTAAATAGTAAACTATTACTATTAGTAGTTTAAGTTTTAGCCCTGATGATGCTGTATAAGCGAAACCGGTAGGCTATTAATTACAAAGTAATAAATTATAAGTGATAAGTAAAACAGTACAAGTGTTTCTTTCTTTAAAAATATGAATATTTGGAAGTTTTACCAAATGCCGACGATGGAAAATATCAAATATTTTAGAATGCTACATTATCCCTGAGCGGCAGAGGCTTTGTTTTATCAAAATCGGTAAACTAGAAGCCAAGTTACGCAGGCAGATCTACCTGAAACGGCTAGTTATTAATACTAAGGCAATCGATTTCTGCGTGCAATTCCTTATAAAAATAATTACAATAAAAAAACCTACCGCGTTCGTGGTTACACTCTCATTACCGTCTTATTGTCGGTTATTAAATACAGCTTACACAAATTATTCTCAATACAAAATGATATCACATTATTCGATAACCATGATTATTTACAATTATGACAAATTGTACGCTTAAGTCTATCAAGAATTCATTGAGAGTAAAGACGATCCCAAAAAAGCACGTTTATACAGCCATTGTACAATAAACCCTCAAATTAGCGGGCGCGCGAATTATCGTTGAATTCAAAGTACGCAATTAAACTGTGCCTACAAACAGCCAATTCCAAAATGAACAGCGATATTCAAATTGAAAAAGGAACGCGCTACGAATAAAACAATGAGACTCTGCGATAGGTCATCGATTATATACCTAATCACTATATAAAGAGAGACGAAAATTAAAACGCTCATCGATATTAAAACGTTAAAAGTTTAGGATACCTGGATGGTAGGTATGCGAGGACGCATCTAGAACTAACCCGCGAATCCGAATTCAAAAATGGAATAATGTTCGATTCGAAATTTAAATAACAAATTAGTGGGTGCGTTCGCAGCGCGTCGGTCATCGGACTGATTTGAATCGATTTTATTTCAGGATTATGGTAAACCATTTTGCAAGTCTAGTCACAGCTCACACTTGATCTTCAGTTTTTTATTCATACGTTTGCTCCTATTTAAATAACATTATGGACATTGTTGTCGTAGCATTTAAATTCAGTGGAACATATTTTAGGGCCAAAATGATCGTATAAGTCGACATAAATTTGAAAACAACGTTTTAAAACACAATCAAAATATATTAGAGGCAGTATGCCCATAGGTCTTTTCTTAAAACATGAAAACGAAAGTAAAGAAAAACAAAAAAAAAGGATAAAAGGTAAAGTATCTTCCCGGCTGTATCACCGAAAAGGCAGCCAGAGTTTGTACCCTCAAAGCACCTTCTACTAACCAAAGACAGTAATTGCCACGAAGTTATAGATGGCAAAAGTAAATAAATGGAAATACACCTATTACCTATTTCTATTAAAGGACACGGGCCGAAAGACCATGAATTCAGCAAGCATAAAATTTTCAAAGTATTTTTTTAAACTTCTCAAAATCTGCATTTAAAAAGGATCTTCAAAATCTTATTAATGGCAGTAGTCTAAACTATTTTTCTGTTTTGATACTTTAACGTTATGAAAAACTTTTTAGTCTGCCTTAAATCAATTTTTTTTACCAACTACAAAATGAGAAGGGTTAAGATTTGATTCGGCTAAAATAATGACAAATACACAAACAAGTAAATGTATTTGTAACAAAAAATGTAAATCCCTACCCAAAAGTTGTAATCGTCAACCTGTTACACGTACACACATACATAAATATATTCACGCTAAGTCCCTAATGGGGTAGGCAGATAGTATCAAGTGCTAAATCTCACGATCCTTGAGTCAATTTGTTATTCATATGTTCATATGTTTATATGCAGTTATGTAGCGACGTGTCTTAATTTACAAATATGTGCACAGTTTTAATTTACACAAATTAAATTTAAGTACCATTTTTATTTTAAAAACAGTGTCAAAAATAATTAAAGAATCGCTTCGTTGACCTACAGCCATGATAACAATAAAAACATACGTCCGAAATAATACGTGTATTTTTTTAAATACAGCCATTACGTAAATTCCTTAACCAGTTTCTCAAAAGTAATATTAAAAACATTATCTAAGGTAAGATTATAGTCACCACTACTTTTAATACCAACATTTCTTTTAAGTATCTACTTACACGTGACTCACAGTATTAATAATTATTATTTATAACATACAAAATCTCCATTTAAACGGCTAGTAACATACAACTTACATTTTAAATACAAACAAGTATTAACATATTTATTACGAAATATATTTATATATATTTCAATTTTAATATAATATCATGTGTTCTACAGTAATATTAAATGCTAATAACGAGGAAAATGTTATTTTAAACTCAAAAATATTCTGTAAACGGATGTGAATTAATTTCTAAAAAAAAATACCTAAGCACATAGTGTAAAATTTCAGGTGTGAATGATCCGTTCGACGACATTGTTGAAGCTTAACACTTGGCAACACTATAAGAGTATGAAAAAACTTTGGACGGACCACCATGGTCATTTTGTATACTTTGATACTAAGCATTTACAGCGAAAGAGTATTTACACCTATTAAGATAGTAACAACTATTTAATTATAACTAGTGGTCGACCGTTGGTCGAAATTTGACCATATTAAATTTTAATATCTTTTTGATAAGAACGCCATCTTCATTTCTTAAGACCAACTACTTTGTTTCTAAACTTTTTAGTGCGCCATCTGTGTTCTTTTATCGTTTTCATCAATATATTTGTTTGGTGTATCAAATGCATGGTAGTGTAGGTTAATGTTTTATTTATTGATTTAATGTACTTTATAAGCATTATTATTGAAAAATATTAGCGTTCTGCACTTCTTCTACACATAAACTATAAGTGTGCCAAAATTTATGCTCCTGCGTCAGCGTAATTTTCGTAAAAAGGGTCCAAAATTTTGGCATCAAGTATTAATATATTATATAGATGACAAAAATGAAACAAGCAACATGTCTATTTTATTTTATTTATGAAAACGGGTTTATTATTTGAATGAGTTGGATTTATAAGTATAAACAAAAAATTGTGATGTAAACAATAATTGTCTATGGTAATAAGCATGTGAAAAAATATGTCACAGTTATTTTTAAAATTAGAATATTATGTAAACCCCGATGATTCATGGGAAAATCAAACAATATGCATATTATCTAACCAGTAATTCTAAAACCGGTGCCGACAAGTTGCTTGTTTCTCATTTATATCATCATTCATTTTATATTATACATAATGTATACCATATGATACAAATGATAATTTATCTTTTCAGTTCGACCATTTTAAGTGTTTTTTATCTGTTACAGAAATGGAATTTCAAGTTTGGAATGAGAAAAAAGATAGGCACACCCATTTAAATTAACAAAAGTTGCCAGTGACCAAATCCAATTCTTTCATTGCCTACAAGTTAGGTATGTACAGTTCGATTTTTTAAATGTATAATTTATGTCACTTTTGTTAATGAACGAGATGGTATCCTTTTTTATCCACAGATACGTATTAGTGACATACTTTGCATTTAAAAATAAAAATAATAAAACGAAAATGACAATTTTTAGTTTTTAGTAATATTTTATGATACAAATATCTAAAATATCAAATAGATTAGCGATATTAGTTTATCATTACGATAGAAATATTTATATTTTAAACATAAGATATTTTTTATTGCAAAATAACGGAAAAACTATTTGTTACTTTGAAATAAAAAAGAATGATAACAAGTAATCCTGGCTGCAATTAAAATACTTATCTTCAGTCTCAAATAAAAAAATTTAACGTCTATAGATGTATACCGAATTACTCTAAATAGATTTTTTATAACCACCTATTTTTTTAAATAAACTTACGAAATATTTATTTATTGCTATAAAAAATGACATAATCTATTGAAGCGGTTCTTATAATGAGTCTAATTGTTCTTAAACCTAACACCGGATCGGAATGCTGCCGCCGGCTTTTACTCGCTGAGAACATCAGACGACAGAAACTATAGTCCATAAAGCCAGCCTGCACAAATATTTTTAAAGAATAAGATGTGCTCTAGAAAACATTCAATTCATTTTATTTGATTATTATACTTATTATTCGTGAGTGCCCTGGTTGTGCCTCTGCCTATCCCTTCGAGTAATGGGCATGAAGATACTCGATTTTGTTATTAGTAGAAATACTAACACAAAAAATGTCATGAAGTCACAGTTTTTTTATATAGTTAACGTGTTGCTAACCTCGCGCTTTTACAACTTTGACTTTAGGGAATCAACAATGATTTTAGTTTATAATAAGGTAGGATAGATGGTTTTTTTGTGGGTGATAAGCGTTTTTAAATCATTATGCGTTCAGGCCCATAAAACTTTGAGGAGCTCTTCTGGTTGCAAATTGTCAGCCTGTTAAAAATAATGTCTCTCCATTTGATAAAATATAACAATCTTTTGGTTCGTATTCATCCATTCGTATAAACCATCGAAAAGAAATTTCCCATCTTAAAGTAAAAATTGCATTAAAACTTGTTTAATAGTTAAGAAATTAAAAACCTAACAGACTAACGGAATGATGAAAATGTAGAGCGAGTTTAAACACTTTGTAGAGATATAGGTATGTTATAGCACTGTTTAGAAATCCCTTCATAGCTATCGTTATTTTCGTCTACTACTATATTTCAGAATCAAAATGGAGAAAAAAAATAGTAATATAAAAGCATAATTGCCATTTGCCACCATATTTCGGTGAAATTGTTTTGCATAATGAAATAGTGTTTTCCACTACGGCACTATTTTACTATTTCCTTTATAATATAACTGAAATACGTAAAATTTTCATTTAAATCCTAAGGTCTCACGTCCACTTATGTAGTACTTTACCAATTTACAAAGAATTAACCATAAATTAAAAACAAAACCTCGTTATCTTAAAATTGGCCAATTATGAAAAGTCGGACAAAGCGCCCGCAGATTAAAATTACAGCTGGTAAATCATATTCTTGTTGTACCTAAATGTTAGTCAATGATACTAATAAACATATTTAAAGCGAAATAAATTAAACAAATCTATACAGATTTTCATCAAAACCTTTACATAGGGATACAACTAAACAATCTTGAATGGCGAAGTGGAACTAATCTATATATTAATACGTGATGCCAAAACTTTGGGCCCCTTTCTATGCAAATTGCGCAGGAGCATAAAAATTACTTATAGTTCGTGTGTAGAAGAAGTGCAAAACGCTAATATTTTTCAATAATAATACTTATCAAGTACATTAAAACAATAAATAAAACATTACCCACACTACTATACATTTGACACACACAAACAAATATATTGGCGTGAATTTCTTACCACCAGGAAATTCGTTTGCTTGTTTGCGTTCCAATATCATAAAACAAATAAGTATATATAAATGCTCTATAAAACCCAAGTTAGCAGCTTATAATATTTTTGTTAATGTATTTCGCTCATCACCTACTCGATCCCAGTCATTGATCATAAAACCTTTCATTGGTTCTCCTTTAATTTACGCCTTCAATGGAGAATTCATGACATCAAACCAATAATATTCAGTAAATTTCTTGTTAAGAAAAGGGATGATATTTTAAAACGCACAGAAACATCATACATATGGTGAGAAGGTGAAAACATAGTATGTTTCATGTTATTTTACCGCCTCATTGGTCGAGTGGCTAGCGTACACGCCTAACTACACCGACTAACCGCGAGGCTCGGGTTCGATTCCCGACGGGGACAGGCATTTGTGTGATGAACATTTAGATGTCTGCATTTCCAGGTCTGGGCGTTTATTAAATTTATTCTAGTATCTATTTAAGTATTTCTATGTATTAGTATCGTTGACTAGCACCCATAACACAAGCATAATATAATTTGCTTACTTTGGGCTTAGATTCAATTTTTGTAAGTTGTCCAGGGATATTTATTATTACTATTTCAATCATTTTTAGAGAAATTTTAGTAGAATTTTAAAATTACTACAAGACTACTAAGGCTATTAAAGGAACTCCATTAGTCATATATAATATGAAACAATAATGAATTAAAAATGTATGACTAGGCATGGTCCTATAACTATCACCTCGTTTAAATGATATGATGCCACAGACAGATAGACCGACACATACACACACGCACGCACACACATAAACATTTCAACATATTATACAACTTTTTCCGTCGGGGGTATCGAAGGGACCACCAAGCATTTGAATGTCTAGGTATCGATACATGCATAAGCATTTGAAATTATTATCCTTTTTTAAAGTATTTTTTTTTATTTTTTAAATTGAAAAGAAACTCACAACTATACGATATCATACAGATAGTTATGAAATAGTTATTATTTATGAGACTCTTGGGTAATTGCGAATAAAACAATTTTACTTGATTGCATTTTGCTGTTCATTTTAATATCCTTTTTATTTAAATGAAATTACTTATTATCAACATGTATTTTTATTACGCATCGTCATAATAATACAACGGGGAAAGGTTAAAATGCTGTGAGGTCGTTGGTCTTTGCCTTTTCTTAGAAAATTAAAAGCAATGAAAATCGACAAGGCAATAATTGTTGATAGCTTCGTACATTTCTGTTTTAAGCATATTTCCATGATACTTCTGTTTACACGTGTAATTAAAATTTTAATAGGTTCTTGAGTTTAAACATTTATTCTGAAAGTTGTAAAATATGCAATTTTGAATATAATTATGGTATCACCGATAAAGACAAAACTTGTCCACACTCTTTGTAATGTAAAATTCAATTGTAGTGAAAAATATTACAAATAATCACTAAATCTAGTTTCCAGTACCCCGCCGTTCACCACTAAAATCTTTATTACACATTCAAATCTCTTGAATATTAAACATTTCGGTTGACAACATAAAAATAATCATTAAAATGTTGGCGCCAAAACCCAATAAAACTCGAAATATTTATTTTGAATTGCATTACATTCAAAATTCGAATTATGTTCTTTTTATTATATGCAGGAACATGACAAGAGTTTTGATAAAATTGAACAAACGGCCTTGTTCTTGACAAAATCTATTGTTTTGCATTTCAACATTTTTTCACATTTTATAAAATGTGAAAATATGTGAAATATTTTTATTTATCATAAATATATTTATGATAAAATATGTGTTAGTTATTTTAGTTTACGTAGGTTAAGGTTTATTACATTTATAAAAATTCAAATATATACCTAAATAATACCTATTCGATAAATGTATACTCAAATAGAGACAAATATTTAGGACTTCGAACTAAATAAAAACTAACTTTGTACCCTGACATTCTACAATAGAATTAAAAGATAAGTTCTAAGATGATATGAGAATTAACTAAACGCGCAACATGATAGATCCAAATTGCTAGAGTCATAAGTATTACATGAAAAAAATTCAGTGTATCAGACAGAGAAAGGCTGCTGACATTCGTGACCATAGCCATTGTAACCTTTAAACAAGGAAGCTCATTAAGTCTGTGTCTTATGCCGTTAGTGTGTGCAAAAAATACATAAAATTGTCACAACCATTGTCACTGTAGAGAACAGAAAGGCGAGAAACCAGTAGATATATCTACGGTTATCCGTATCTACTACATATGTAGGTATTTAATGAGATATTATTTTTATCTAATCGAATATCAATCTAGGTAATGTTAAAAAAGTAATTTATATCTGTATAGTCGATTGTAATAATACCTATTAATGTAACATGAAAAATTCGCTCAAATTTCAGTGTAAAAATTGATGTTACAAAATTTGATTTGGGTCCGCTGTATTTTTTATTAAGCAATGCGGCGTCATTTTAGTAGGTTATGTCTAATATGAAAAAAAAAAATAAACCAATATTCAATGTAATGAGATAAACCTTAAAATACCTCACTCTATTTATCGTGAAGATCACTGAAGTAAAAATATATTTTATGAAAATTAGCGGACACTCACACGGCTCTTCTGATGGTAAGATATAATCGTAGCTTATAGACCATAAATGTTGTAGGTGCGTCGCTATCTTGTGACCGAGGTGTTAGGCCCAAATTGAGCAAGTATACCGGCTACCCTACCCTCCAGACCGGACCAATGTCATTATAGCGGCAGGAATAACTATGGCGGTGTATCCCTATCTGACCGAGTGTGACGACGGCACTTTAACAGCAGTGGTTTTGTTAGTAAAAACCTAATGAACCTTCCTATCCTCGCCTCGCTCGCCTCCTACGATCTGCCTGTCAAGAAAGGTTAAGTCTGTCTGTTATAAATATGTAAGGTTATTAGATAGAAAAATTAGTTCATCACCGAGAGAGATGTGAGCTAGGTATTTAATTTTATAGTCTTCTAAAATTTGTATGAACAATATTTTTTTTCTGTAAATTCAAACTGTTTAGTGATACTTTTCGAATTCTACCGCTAGATGGTGCTGAAATAAATTCATTACTAAACTGTGCAACCAAACAAATAATGTAAACAAACAAGTTATAAACATGACGCTCTAATTAAAATGATATAACGATAAAAAATCAACATTCCGTATCCAAAATTCGTGTTATCATTGTTCATATAGTGGGCCAACGCACATTATCTGCTTATAGTGGACAAATTGATATTGTTATCGATGTATCGTAAAATTTACGATATCCTCACGCTAAGCTGTTACGGACAAGTCTTGTGCAAATATAATTATGCATGGCAATTCGGTCATAATTTATAGGTACCCAAAAAATAATATTCGCTTAATGGTCTAATGGTGACGGTGTTAGTAAAGTCGGAGGTTAGTCGCTGGTGTAGTCATATATGTTATATTAATTGCAAATTAGACTGTAATGTGTATTTTTATAATACAATAACTAATTTTGAAAAACGACAATTCCGCTGAGTTTTTACCAGATTTTCACATTCTGCGACCGCGCAATTTCGAGTCGCACAAGTACATACGACTTGTATGGTCCATCTGAATAAATTTTTTTTTTTAAATTCTGATTAAAAGATAGAACTTTATTGTTGCCTACCTACATAGTATTTATGTATTTATTTGACATTTTTTACTCGATCTTAAAAACGGCTGTAGATATTTTATTCATAATTTGAAAACTTAGGCACTTAAAAATGTTGATCTACTTAATTCATGACCTCTAGCATACTATTTTTCACTATCAAAAATGTCTACAAAACTTTTGTAATGTTTTAGAAAGATTAGTTAACTCTGCCCCTCTTTTGTATGCGTCTACATAAAAAGTATTTTTATTATTACGATTCCAAAATTACTTTAATTTACAAAAAAATTACAAAATAAAAATTTAAGAACCATTTCAAGACAAAAGAAAAATGTTTACGGCAAACGTCATAACGTTAAACAGCCATTGTTACTTCAAAAATAATTATAATTTATAAGATTTTTAATTTCTTTATTTAATATAATAATAATTAATTATGATACTTCCCTCGACGATCACAAAATCACAGTGGATTTAATAGTCTGTACTCAAAAAACGCAACGATTTTATACACAATAAAAACTACGAATTACTTTTGTAATTATACACGGCAAATGTTATGCAAAGATATTTTTTATTTTGCCGCTCTTTGAATAATTATATATTTGAATATTAATAGGAATGTATAATTTAAATAACATTTTCTTGCTGATGGCATTGCACGACTCAACTCAAGACTCAGAACAATTAAAAAAGCTAAGAGTAATAATATAATACACGGCCGGACTCGCTTACCACAGTTAATCGAAAGTATCTATTCATTCATTTCATTCAATTCAAAAAATCATTGCTATCGATAACTTTTGAATCAATTGAACTATTTCATAAATATTACTTTATCCTTACTTTACTATCCAAAAATATCGGCTAAGTAGATACAGTAGATATAAACAGTTAGATATAGAGAAATAAATGCGACGGTACCGGATTAAGCAACAATTTTTTACCGCGGGGCCCCCAACAATTTTTCTTGGTGCCTTTTTGTTTTCTACTTTTCTGTTTACGATATGCTTATACTAAAATGGCAACGATTTTGTTTCATACGCTTAGTTTTGTATAGGCCCTTTTCATGCAAATATCATTGCGACTGTTACTTAGCTACTTGAAAATGGGTTAGATATGCGATTATATCGAAGCAATTATTATGTAATTTACAGTCCACTATTCTCCTATTAAGGATTAGGAAAGAAAATGAGAGAATCATTTTATAATTACAATATTGCTGATTGCATAGTATAATATAATGGTATTTGTCTAGTATCTTTTAAAGTGTAATATAATATTTTTTATCTTATAAGTTATACGTAAATGTACTAAAAAGTATCTTTGCGCCCCAATCACCGGAGCCGTAAGCAGAGTTACACCAATGACACCCAGCTAATAACCAATGGAGTGTAGGTATACAACAGAAATCATGTCACTATAATATTGTCATGTCAGTATAAGAAACCATGACTAGGTATGAATAAGTTTTTCATTAAATTCGACGGTCAAAATCTTTTTAGTTTATCTTTAGGTCTTTCAACCCAAAACAGATTTCACATAAAAACTAGCTCAAATTACATGAGTTAATTACAAAAAGATAAAATAGCTATTAAATATATTCAGCGCTTTAAAATCATATTGTAATATTTGGAACAAATAGTAATATTCAACAAGTTTTTTACTAGACTTATTTAATAAATTTAATAATATTTGATAGCGTGATGTATACATTGTAGTAGGTACTTTTGTATTTTTTGAAAAAAGATATACTTGTTACCACAAATTTTTAGTTTTGAATTAAATTATTATAATTTTAAATTAACTTCATTAATGATCTTGTAAGTATTAAAAAATAAGTTAGTGATTCAATTGGTGCGGAAAAGTTAGTATTCATTATTTTATTCATACACTAGACTATAATTTAAATTTTTTATAAACAACATAGCTACACAATTAGATTAAAAACAGTTATGCTGTATTATTTTGGTTTTTAAAACATTCAAATCTGGTTCTTAAATTAAATTCACGTAACTTATATGACGATTTTTAGTGACAAATCTCTTCAGTATTATTTATATTTATTAAAATGATACACAAAATTATTAAATTGTGATAATTGATTTAAAATAAAAGCATTTAAGCAAACACTTTAAATTCTATCGGTCAATTCTTAAGCTACAGACATTAAACTTACTGTAAATGTAATTACTAATAATTGTAAATGCTAATTATTATTATGTGACACGAAAGCCATTTTGTTAATTCATGTTCAATTATTATTGCTTACTTTGTACACGCGAGTTTAGAAATCACACTTGTTTTTCATATTTTTGAACACACCACTAAGCTTATTGTTATATCAACACAAAAAGTAACAGAAATTTGTAAACTAGGTACGTAATGAAACAAATAACACTGCTGACAGAATATGTGTATGTATGTATAAACAACAGGTATGGGTACCAACCATTGAAATTACTGAATACCACAATACTAAAAGTACAATAATAGGTAGAAGCAGAAATATATGCATTTCTAGTTTCTTTAATAATATCATTTTTCTATTTGTTTCTATGAGATATATAGTATGGATATAAGTATAACTTATGTTATTAATTATCAAAATGGTATTGCTACCTAACTAATATAAGAGAATTTCAAACTAAACCTTTTTGGTATAGTTGTTTGGCATAGTAGGTACCTACTAGGTACTTTTTTTATATAATTAAGCGCTAATTTAGTTTAACTATTAAGAGCGTAATACAAAAAAATTAAAACAATTCCTTTTGCCGCACTAATATGCCTATTTAATTGTTTTGTGTTATGGTAACAATGACAGGTAGGTATATTATTTGTACTGTATGGCTATCAAAATAATTTTCTATTGAATTACTACTTCAATACAGTCACCGAATTCTTTCGTTTGTTAAATCACATTTTTATATTTGAATTCACTTTAAAATTTAGTTTAAATTTGTAAGTGTTGCCTATACAAAATTTGCTCATTAAATGAAACCAACCAAAAATAAGTTTACTTTGAGTTATTTATCTGTGATTAAGTTTAACTAAGTAGTTTATTCCCTTGTTTTAATTAACTACGTTGTATGTATTGTTTTATTTCTAAAATTATTATGTAGTATTTCTTAAAATCATTCTTCCATAAATTGAACCGAACATTTGTAAATGATTTTAGATTGACAATTTATTATGAAATTTTCTATAAAAATTCTACCGTCGCAAACTTTTCCGTAGCTATTGTCATTTTATCAAGCCTTATCAAATCAATTTAAATAGGACAAGATAATCATACTGGTGATATTTCAGCTAAATATAGTTATTGATTTAATTTTAAATTGTAGTTTATTTTATATATCCAGTATTATTCCTCAAGGTCTGGTACTCTTAAGCAATGTACTACTATGTCATTGTTGTAACTATAATACTAGCAATTGCCGACCACTAACACTGCATAATAACAATAATGATAACAAATATCATTCTATTTAGAATACATTTAATCCCTTTTTTCTGGGTTTGGTATCATATGAACAAATGATGATATTAAATGCGACCTCTAATTACGAAACAAAACACAGATACAATTCTGTTATGTTCTATTAAGTACTAAGTGAATATATTTGCATATACTATGAAAGTGTTTTTCTACTTATTTTATTAGGATTGTTTGCAAAACTATTACTGAAGCATTACCGTTATTTGTGTACATAATGAAAACTTTTATTGTTGTTTAATAAATAGTTTACACATAGGTATTAATGTGGGTAATTAATTTTACTATCTATATTTATGTTTTAAGTGCCTAATCTAACATTTTATTTAAATCAATTATTTGCATAGTTCATATCATCGATACGAGTAATAACTTTATGAATAACTCTCAGATTTTTGTCAGTTTTTTTATTAGGTTTAGGACTATAAATAAAACGTTAAATTCTTATTTTTAAGATTTGTTATAGTCATTTTCATATCCGATATAATTTTATTCCTTTATTTAGATCAGTCAGTTTTTTCCTCTTTCGTACCTTCTATTAAACGGTTTCCGTCGGTGCAATTAATATTAAGATTTCCCAAACTATAAGTTTTCCCGCATTTTTCATATGATATCAAAATATAACGAGATACTGTATAAAATTGTTTTTTTTTTATTACAAGACAGAAATTTAACATATATTTCTTACTTTAAAAAGACGTGTATCGTGTCTTTTAAAAGCTTCGAAATATAAATATAATCTACCAGAAATATAAATGTTATTCATTAAAAGTATGGGCTTTCGTAGTCTCTTTAAATGGGTATTTTTTTTCAAATTGTAGGAGGTAAGTACATATTGACATTGTATCAAGTTATTTATTTATTTTATCGTAATTGGCTTTTACAGCTTTCTTTTTGTAGATATAATGTTAAATGGGGTACCTAAGCGTAAATGATTTTTCGCTTGCAAATCAATATTTAAAGAACATAAACTTATTACCAAATTAAAAATATAACCCAATTTGTTCTTAGCACAATTACCAAATTGTAAAATTTTTCAAAGAGCTTAGTATTTTAAACTACTACCTTGTTTCTACTTTACACACACTAATTTATTTAGTTTTTATTAAAACCTGTCTGTTACTTTCTAGAAAATTATTTAACTTTAAATAAATATGTAGTCTTAACAATATAAAGCTTTAAGTAAGTATCTTCACGCCCATATCCCCTAAGGCAGATAATAATAAGAATAAGCAGAGACACATCCTGGGCATTCAAGACTAGCCGAAGACAGTAAGTCCCATAGTGGCAAGCCTATCGGCAGCCGGGCGTATATCCAATCCCACACAGTGTTATGTTTATTTTAAAATTGAAACTAGTTACACATTTCATTTTTTTTTTGCTATCCGGAGATCGAATCCAGGACTAAGGCTACGACTAAGAAGCAAAGTCCGACGCCGGACTGCTAGACCACAGAGGCGATGAAATAAAAACATAATTATTTTTATCCGTCGCTGTTTTTTGTTAGTGGATAATTGAGACCAATTTCTATTGTACACTATTTTATTGTTCAAATCATATTTATAACAAAAAATGAGGCTATTTTATTATTAGTTATCAAACTAAATTATATATCTAAGCTGAAAATCACTTTTAGATACATGTAATAATGTAGATAATTTTTTGCGGTTTATGTATGCTGTATACTTGTAGTAATTTTTATCTATTGATATATCTATAAAAAAGACATTTTTGACTTTCATATTATCAACTCATTTCATAATACTAATGACTTAATTATCTTTATCTCTTATCAACATAGTTGATATATTAATGTATGAAATGTAAGTTTTTCTTACAGAAACAATATGCATCTAACACAACGTAAAGTGTGATATCTTCGAAACCGTTAAAACGATATCGCAACACATAAAACTAAATAGATACCTGTTATTACCATTAATCGATTTTATTTTTAACTTAATACTTAGTCATTAAATGAAGCCCATGTCATAAATTTAATGTAAAACATTTTCTAAATTTCAGAATTTTAATTTTTTATGTATTTCTCTTTTTCAGTTTTGCTATATAAGAGTGAGATGGCTAAATATTTATTTAGCAATATTATAATCCAATTCCAATTATATTTTATGGAGAATCATATACACATTTAGATAATAAACTACGTTACAAATTTAAAATTTTGCATTTATCGTCAATTACAATGTCGCCTTGGTAGACCACTTTATCACCATTGAAGTGTGTTTGACAAAACATTCTTTATTTTGCTAGTTTTGTTTAATTTATAATTTTTAATTATAATTTTAACATATATTGTTTAATCCAATATCTTATTTGCACCAGTCAATAATGAAAGAGCCCATTTCACTAAAAAATAAGTTTGGAATACGTCACTGGCAAGATGATAAAAATGAAAAATTGTTTTTTTCCGGTTTGTTATTTCTCTTTAATATTAAACAAAAAATAAGTAGGTAGGTATGTGCCTAGCTATCACATTGTGGAACTAAGTGTCTTCAGTTTATCGTGGGTCCCCGTTTATGTCTCTGCCTAATTCTCGGGGATAGACTTGAAGATAATTCCGTATCATATTATTTAATGATACCAACACGTAGTAGTAGTAGTACTACTACTAGGTACAACTAGTGCATATTGTTTAACATCCTATAATGTTAATTGCCCATGTAATTATTTATGAGATAAAGGCTTAGTTCAATCAAAATAATATCATTCTAAAACTTATTCCTAGGTGGGCACCTTATTTTTTCAACTACCAATGTTTTCATTGTAGAAAAAACGTTCAAAGGATAAAACAACAAACTTTCAAAAAAGAACAAAGTACCTAACAAGTATTTCAATTTTAGAATTCAAAGGACTGACAAAAATAATACAACCCTAAATCTTATTGTAAGTGTCCCCTTATGTACCGTTAGGGCATCTTTGTGGCGCGAACTAAACTTTTTTCTTTTCATTGTCAATTGAATTTTATTGTTGGTTTCCGAGATACACTCTTTTGTGCCCAACCGTGCGTTTAAAGCCGTCTGTATCTTTGTGTCTAAGGATTCTTCATGGTGTTTGTGTCATAAGAGCAGCTATTGCTATAGGCCCCCCGGTGGAAGCCATTTTATCCTATTAATTGTTATGCACATTTCCGTATCATCATCTAGGTAGGTATGTTGCTGACAATACTGTTCCCGGTTACAATGTGCTTTTAATTTTTACTAAACAATAGAATTGAAATGTCTGATGTCAGAGTTTAGAATTGTTTTTACTATAACGCAATCTGTACATGTGTATTAATATTTTAATGAATTAAGAGATTTATCTTGCATTGATATTAAATGTCTAAGTTCTACTAAAACATTATGGTTCTTTTTACGTTTTCTTTCTGTAACTTACTTTTCTATGTTTTCAATTATACCTACTGCTGTTTGCTACTGAAGTTTACCAGTCCTGTTTGTTTATCACAAATTGTTGTTCAAATTATTTTTTTTAAAGGTTTTACCTTTATTACATGTGTTTTGTTTATATTACTACACTGCGTTGGCACTTGGCTTGAGTATTCAACAATGTAATATATTCCACGCGCGTCTGCCTTGTTAAAACAACTCCTCTGTGACAAAACATGCGTAATATCGTATCACACATATCTAACTACTATTTTAACGTGTTAAATTTGTTATTCTAATGCATATTTGACTCAACAACATGGACAATCTCACTTCCATCTTTGCTGAATTCCTACAGATGAGGGAGATGATTTGTTTCATTGTATGTGTTGTCCTACGCCTTTGGCGCCTACAGTACTCACGTGCAGTAGTATTGTGGATCACAATTGTGTACATACCCTAGGCTGAGCCATTAAAGTTCGGCCCGAGCCCGGGTGCAAGGCTCCGCTGGCCACCACGAATGTTTTTCCTCACGGGCCAAGCTAAAACACCACACACGCACGTCACATACACATAAATTATCTGACACCGTCACCACGGCCCGCTAGCTCACTAGTGTCATAATGCACTCGCGACGGTCGAGTTTTGGAAGGAACGGAACGCGTCGTGGCCGAGCGAGGCGCGGGGAGCGGGTGGCCCGGCGCGCTCGGCAGTCTGGCGGACACTGGCGGCGCAGCGGGGCCTCGCTGGGGC
>NJDD01001048.1:493951-539326 GCA_002245505.1 Calephelis nemesis
CTCCGCCCCCCTTCGACACCGTCTCACTCCCGCCCGCGCCCGCGCCACTCCTCGCCGCGTAGTCACATTGCGCGGACGTTCCATGTTTATTCTGTGCGTGTGAAATGAGTTGGATGTTGAATTTTGTGATGATACTAAATACTTTTTAAAACACACACATTTATTCAAAAAATTGGCAGCGAATGGTGTTTATGTTGCTCACGTTGACTATGTATACAAACCTGAGCAAATTACTCTTGTATTAAAAAATAATAAAAGTACAAAATCAAAGCAAATATATAAACACAGAGTAGAAGTAAAGTAAAATCATACCTTTGTATATTTACAATTGTCACGTTTTGAATGGTTGTTATTTTTTTGTGATCACAACTACAAATATAACACCAAAAAATTAGTGTAAAATACCTAACATGCTACATACCTATTTGTTTTTAGTAATATTTTATTTTTATTATAAAAAACCTTTCTTCAACACACAAGAAGTAACTGTAGTTAGGTGTCATGTCTTGGTTATTCGGTGCTGGGTGCATTTATACCTCTATCTTACATACATCTACTTACCTATATTACATACCTACTTATTTTTATAAACCAAGTGAAGTATTTTGCTAAAGTTACCAAGCATTAGCTAAGAATTAAATTAATGTGCTTCCTTTTATCAACACAATATTTCTACACAAGTGAAATATTATATTAAGTTAGATAGGTACCTATAAGATGGTAGGTATCAAGTAAGCAGCTCTACATGGCACTGGTGCAAATTTATAACATTTTTAGTAAAGGGATCCTTAAATATTGTGTCATCGATACAAAACCAGTAATCTTGTTAGCGACTAATTTCTCACAACTAAATTTACAGAGTAAAATTTTCATGATAATTAAATTTCATACCTAATACGACTTTACTTAAAGGTCAGGCAATTTGACAGTCAGTAGAAGACTGTTTCTTCAGATTAAGCTATAAAAGTGATTAAATTATCAATATCAAAAATATTGCTATTTTACACATTGCATTTTTTACATTCAGAGATACCTAATTTAAAACATAACATAAATCAAAACAATATTCTACCTTTCTAGCATCCAAACTAATATTATAAATGCGAATGTTTGTTTTATTTGCACTTTCACACGAAAACCACTTAACCGATTAATATGAAATATTGTACACATACACATACTCTTGGAGGTGTTAATGAAATAATAATATGTAATATTTACGACCTTCAAGCGAATGCGAACGAAGCAACGGGTAAAAGCTAGCTGTCTATAAAAATTACATAAGCTGGTATATTATTAACATGTTTTTGTACATGCTATATCTACCTTTTATAACATTCAATTACCAATATAATAATTGATGTATCAGAATCTTAGTTTAGTAACATATTTTAAATTCAGATTTAGGAGTAAAAACAAATTTGGACGGTATAGATGAAAATCTGATGCTATTTCTTATATTTTTTTGTGAATATACCTATGTCATTAATCAGGTGTAGAATATGGTGGATATGATAACATTTGAACTAAATAGACATATTTAAATACGAGTATTTCGACATATGAGGCAGCATAGCTATAGGTCTTAGCCTGTCGTAAGATAACAAATAAATGATTGAAAACAAAACATAAATAAAGTAAAATATAATAGGTTGGCAGGAAGTGAGTTTTGGATAATTTTAACTTAGGTTTTCTGCCTTAAAAAATTTAACCTACTCTAATAGGAGGAAGTTTTCAATTGTTTGTTTTGTTTTTTTTTGTCACAGTTGAAATCATGTATTGATTTTGATGACTATTTTTTCGTTAGGTAAGTCATAATAATGCAGAGGTGATTCCTTATTGGTAGCTACCTTAATTTCATCAAGATCCGAGAAGTGGTGCTATACTAAAGTTTTCATTATGTACTTACCTACTTAATAATGCATATATTTTATATAGGTAGGTAAAAGGACCTACTCGAAGTTTATTTTTACTAAGTATATTTTTTTTCTTTCTTTGTACGATGACTCGGCGAATGCTGAACCAATTCTGATGGGTATTTTTTGGGAATGTAGGTCATGAGTCTCGAGGTGGACCCAAATTACTTTTATCATAACTAGATGTTTTTGAGTTATACCTACTTATTAACCCAATCTTAATAAACCAATCCTAACTTGATTATTATCATTTGTTGTAGGTATTTAAAAAAATGTGATGTGGTAATGAATTAACTGAAGTTTGTTTTTTGCACTTGTGTTATGTCATTTATATTCAAATTTAGAGTATTTTCAAAAATACGAAAATAGAGTAGTTTTCTTCTTTTCCCTGGAATCAGGTACATTAAGAGACCTATCGTTGTGGCAATAGAACCAATGCCGAAATACTTACGTTCTTTCAAACAAAAATGTTTTTTAAGATCGCTTCAGAATTGACGAAAGTTGAAAATATAACGTCATTTTTTCGATATGAGCTAGTCACAACAGCTGTAAATTAGTAATATTTTTGTAATATTCACAATTGTTTTCCTATTTCCTATACTAGAAATTCCTTTCCTATACACTTGAAATAGGTACGTCCAGTTAAAATAAATTAAAATAATAATTGATAAGAACATTCAATAAAACACCATTACAGATTTTAAAACACATAATACTGGTATATTTAAACAAGCTTTTAAAAATATTTTAAAGACTTATTTATTTTATTTTTTAAGCCTTTAAAAACAAAACATATAGGTACCTAACTATCACTACAAAATAAAAGAGATGAAGTAGTTTTATGATTTTAGGTTTCAGAGTTTCCATAGAGGCCCCAAATAAAAAGTGAATAGGTAAAAATTAGGCCGTGCTTCTGGGGAATAAATTAGGTATATATAACAAATATGTGGCACACATTACATTATTGTCTATGTACCTATGCGAAAACTTAGAGAAATTTCAATCATGTACCTACAGCTGAGGATAATTTTAAAAAGGGCGTGAAAAGTAGATTTTAGATTAGTTTTACTTACTTGTGATTTTTGTTTCCTTTTTGTTCGTCCGAGGAGGGGCCCCTGTATCAAAATGTGTTTTTGATACAGGGGCCCCGGGATCCATGGCTCGCTACGTCACTGGTGTCACTTCTATCAAGTGTGGTAATTATTTAAACGCAAACTGCAAAAAGACCGCCGCAAATTATTTTTATTATCTACTACAAATTTGTTTCATAATTATTATTTCTTCGAAAGATTATTTTTTTGAAAGCTTATGGTTCTCGGATGGTTTCACCTAAATTTTATTAAGATTCGTCTAGTAGTTTATAGTTATACCTACTTAATGATGAATAAAATTTTCATCTTTGTTGACATCATTATCAAGGAAATCGTAGACATAGAGTTTATAGTTGTTAACTCTAAAACCACTTGACGGATTATGTTAAAATAAATAAGGGACCACCTCGAAATTATGACATACTTTTTCAAAAAAGAATAACCAAAATCTACAAAACAAACTAGCCTAACAAACATACAAAAAGCACATACAGTCGAGTTGGTCACCTTTTCTTTTCATAATCTGGTAAAAGTAGTTTAAATTTCAATAAAACAAAACCAAATATAAAAAAACAACGTTTTAGTCCAAGACCCCAGTGCAAAATAGATCGTCTGCCTACGTTGAAGACATAATTTTAAATAATAGGTACGTATAATAGGTATTAGCACGCAATTGTTTGGTAAAATAAAAGAAACTGACACTAATGTAATATGATATCTTGAATTGTATTCTATTTATATACTAGCAGCCCGCCCTGACTTCGCACGGTCATGAAATATAGTAGCTGTACGACGCAACATGACAATATTTTAGATTTTTTTTTAATAACTCTCTACAATTTATATCAAAGAACACCTCAGGAAGGATTTGAACCTACACTCTTTAACTTGGACATGAGTATCAAATTACATCTTACTCGCTAGTAAACTAGTAGTAAGGGGTCGCTACCAGCCCCAGCTTTGCACGGCTATGAAATATACATACAAACATTTCTCTTCAATAACCTTATCAATTAAAAAAACCGAATCAAAATCCGTTGCATAGTTTTAAAGATTTAATCATACAAAGGGACATAGGAAGCGATTTTGCAAATAATTAAATTCAACTGTGGGCTGTTTTCGTAAGATTTCGTTTATAACTTAACTAAACTTATAAAAACAAAAACTAAACCCAAACTAAAAAGTTAAAGTTTGAGAAAAATTTATAAATCTTGATTGGTGTAACTTTCACACGAGATGCTCGTTCCCGATAACTAAATAATATGTTATGTAAAAGTTATGTTAATTTAATTATTTATTATAAAATTCGTCAGTTTCATTATAATTTATTATAAATTAATACGCCGTAAACAGTCAAGATATCTGAATTAAATTATTCAATTGAAGTGTGTTAAAATTATACGTTATTTGTCAAATGTAGTGTCATGTAACCTTTTTAAAATTAATTTGTAATAGTTCTTGTAAATATAATATAAATATAAATCTACTTTTAGTTTTAAGTATTACCTTTCTTGCCAGTAATTTATAAATAACTCGTTCTACCTTTTTATTTTAACACGAAGAAATACTTTGCATGTTTATTTTATTTAACACTCAATTGCACACAAAAAACAAAAATACACAAAATACATGAGAAGTAAAAATGCACAAAAGGCGAGCTTATATCTAACTAAAGAAATTTCTTCCAGCCAACCCAAAAAAAAAAGCTGCAAAAAAATGTCTTGACATTGTTTTTTTTTAACATTCAAGAAAATATTTAAAAAAATATTTAGAATTCCCAGTTGAGTTTTGAATGAATCAACGGTTTTAATAAGCACAGAACTTCAAGGATTGTGACACTTCGCAGTTGGCAGTGGCACTCGATACTCTCTGCCGATCTCATAAAGACGTGGTTTAAATATATATGTAGGTTTTTCATAAATTTAGAATTAAAGTCATTATTTTAAAGATGAGGTTTTAGAGGCGAATAAATAAATAGGTATTTACTCGATGTAGCATCAATAGCTACAACATAAACGCTGATGGTAACGGCACAAATAACGCTATTTTTTTGTAAAATACATTATCTATTCTATATATAAATAAAAAAAGAAGCTAAGTGTTAGCCTTAGAGGATTAAAATTGCTCAATTACAGACATGTCTTCAAGCAAGTCCCCTGGGGAATAGACAAAGGAGAAGAAGAAAATCGATTCTTTTACACAGACCAAACAAAAGGCACTTGTGACTCATTTATTTATTACGAAAATGACAATGAATGTGGAGAAAGCCTGGCAGAATTTCCAGGATCGTGAGGTTTGGCATTCGATACTCGACGACGACGACTCGCGACTTGGCGTGAAATATGTATGTATGTTAATTATAACAAAAAAATGCGGAACGCGGTGTTAGAGATCTACCGAGCGCCAAGTATCATGACTCTTGCACAGCTGCCTAGCTTCCAACACATTTATTACTCTTTTCATACAAACACGCCGGAATCAGAAACTTTTGACACCACTCTTTGGATGAAATTCGAATGATTTGGTTACAGAATGTTAACCTGGAATCAAAATTATTTTAAATTTTCGATACTACATTGCTCAACTTTTAATAAACTGTATGTATGAGTAGTTATTTGCTTTAAAAAAAGTTATCCTATATCTATTTATATGAAAACGAATCCTAAATTTAGCGCTGTCATTGGATAGCCTGGTCGGATGGACTTATTCTTTTTTTGTTGTGTTGATTATTGTCAGGAGAAGGATCTTAAAAAGAGAAAAACCGGGAAAATTAAAGAGAAAATAGGAAACAATATATTAATTTTCTCCATAAACAAACTCTTAGTAATTTCAAGCGTTACGAAGTTCGTAGGATCGGCTACTACTTTACTTTTTTAAAAAGACAAAAGTCACCAAAACACAGACACAAAAACCATAGATCAAAACTAATCTATATATATAAAAGAAAGTGGTGTTATTTACACTATTTATAACTCAAGAACGGCTGAACCGATTAGGCTGCAAATTGGTGGGGAGGTAGCTTAGAACCGGGAGAAGGACAGAGGATACTTTTTATTCTGTTCAATTTTGAGGAAACTGGGAAAAACAACATTTTAATTTTTCCCATACAAACTGAATGGGCGGAACGAAGTTCGCGGGAACAGCTAGTTTCATTATATTATTTAAATAAGATACCTACTTGACATTTGCAGGTTTCTTAATTTTTTTTTCAAAGAAATATCTGGATTGATAGTTTTGTTACTAAAAAGGAGATTAGAATCGGCCAGCCTGACTGATCATCAGCTAACTTTAGCTACAGTGGCAGATTATTATGAACTTTTCTAACTTAAACTTATTAATGAGTTCTAAAGTTACTTTGATACAGGTCCTAATTACATTAGTCGAGCTTATTTTATTGCTTTTTTGAACTTTAGAATATGTTTATATCCGTACCTTCTTTGATACTTATTTTTAAACGACTTTTGCAGAAGGAATATTAACTTGAACAAAAAAAAAACAAAAAACATAAATATATCATCTTGACAAGCTATACCTACCTACTGATTAGACATATTTTTGCGAAAGGCTTATGGGGCAAAACCATATAATAAATTTAGATGTAATAACATCAGTTTTGCAGTGATCATATACCACCAATATTTTTTTATACATACCTATATTTTTTTAATTTACAATGAAATATTTTTATCAGTTGTTTTAGTATAAAAATAGCCTTTTTAATAAAGATTAATGCTACAGTTTTAAAGCAGAGCCGCGTGACTTGTATTGCACAAAACCTGAGTAGCCATTAGCGGTTAACGCTAAATGAACCAAGGCGTGGCGTCGTCGAGGGTAACGCCTTCGATTCTCGCGGACATGCAACCCGCTAACGCAATTGCAATGAAAAAATGCAGTTTTTGTAGCGTAAGGCTATGGGAAAATTTATCACGATTGTATATATCTTTAACAGTGCCGGTTCGAGCAATAGCAGCGCCATGGGTGAAATATTTAGAGCGTTTATAGGTGCGAAACTAATATGAAAAAAGCAAAAGCTTAAGAAAATAATCTAGTCTGTCAATTATAAGATTTTTTTGTTATATTTGGAGACTTTAAGGCCCTTAGGCCTCTGCCCTGGTCTAGGACACAGAAATTTTCGAAATTAACTGCTGCTGGCATTGACCAATCTGAAAACAAACGGTCTGAGAAAAAAAGACAGTTTAGCATCGGTTATTTGGTGACTGTATTCCGATCTGGTGGTAGTACAGATCTATGGACGTCACAAAAGCTGCTTGTGTGCTCTATGTGAAATAAATATTTTTTTATTCTTATTCAATGGCGGAGCACGCTCTTTTTATCCGACGCCCGGGGCGGCCGGCCAATTATACCCTAGCCTAAATCCGCTACTGCCTCTCTAATCATGGAAAAAATTGTAGGCTACCTAGACTTTACCGGCTCAATATAAATGAATTAAATTTAATTACGATTAGAAGAAATGCATGAAATACTCTCTATAAAAAACGTTGATTTATTACACTTGCTACCTATCACATTCTGGGACTTAATATCTTCGGCTAGTCTTGGGTGCCCTGGTGGTGCCTCTTCCTACCACTTCGGGCATATAGCGTTGAGATACTTACTTACTGAAAAATAAAAATAGCTTGACGGGTTCTATTTTTAAATGGTTGATACATGATTGCTTTACAATTTACGAATAATATATGGAAATAACATATTGTGCTTGGGAATCGATTATGCAAACTTGTAGTTTGTAAGCGTACAACAGGTCAACTTTTAGCCTAGTGTTGGTGTTTATGTCACTTGCAGCGTGGGTGTGCGAATCAAAACCCGCTATCTCTTCTTATTCTAACCAATTCGTTCACCAGGAGGTTAGCGCATACGCCACCAATCTTCAAGAGATTCTCTCGACGAAGCTAATGCAGGTTTTAATGTAAACATTATAAATAGGATTAGATCTGTGTATTAGGTTTAAGTGATATGTTTTAGTTCTATTGACACCCATATCGTTAAAATAATCTCCTCCAGTTTTTAATTAATTTCCCGTGTTTTTTTCCAAAGATATGCCTTAGTGATATATATTACATACATATATTTTTTTAGAAAAATATATCTCCTTTATGATAAGTAAATTTTTTCACGCTCTGACTAGTTGTTTGTGATTTATAATAATGTACAAATTTTAAAGTATCTTGACGACTCAAAAAAGGAAGAAAGTGACATAATATATTTTAAACTCATTAAGAACAGCCTTTAGGCTAATGATAAAATATATTTATTATTATAAGTCCATCTTATTCATCATCTTAGTATAATGTTGCGAAATTGGATGGCTTCTTTGAATCTTCTAGTAGAATCGAATGACAGTATAACTGACTGACTGGGGAGACAGTAGAAGTATGATGTTTTCAAACCAACACACAAACAAATAAGCAAATAAAAAACATTTTGCTAGACACGAATTTATCCAACTTCAATAAAGATAAGCAAACCATATTTATTTACCCAAATTATGTTATGGATGTTAGTCAACGATACATCCACTACGTACCTACTGATTTGACGGTGTCGGAATACGAACGCTCGCTTGCTGTGTAGGTAACTGAAGGTTGAAGCAGGTACAAACCAGGGTACCCACGACTAGCCGAAGATTCTAAGAACCATAAATTGATAGGTAGAAAGAATATCGCCAAGCAGACACATAACCACTTTAATCGGATAAAGTTATTTTTTATTACAAAAATGAAAAAAAACATATCTATTATTTAGGTACCTGGTGACCGAAGCCGAGACCACATAAAGTCAATTCCAACACCAGACTACTGGACCACCGAGGCGACTAATATACTAGTAGATGAATTGCCCAAAAACAATGTGATATTGAAAATAAATTTAAAACATTCAGTATTCACTAAATAATTTTAAATATTAATACATAAAAGTACTAATTTTTTTAAAGTTTTACAATTATTCTATATTTTCAAATTTCAGATTATTATTGTAGTATGTATTAGCACTGTTAGTTAAGCCCCTAAGGGTTTTTGTAATGCTGTATATTTTTAACAGACTCCAAAATTTAACGAGGTTCTCAGTTCGACTGTGTTTTGATATATTTTTTATGTATGTGACGCGATTACTTGACCAATAACCAAGAGATTTTGATAGTTCTTTTATACAAAGATAGAGCATGATTGCGAGGTGGTCCCGTATTAGTTTTATCATAATCCGTTTAGTGGCTTTCAATTTATTTAAATGTAAAATGTATGTGCGAACAACACACAGCAAAAAGAACATACTGAAAGTGTATATCTTTTATATACTTACATATATATAAAAATATATGTGTAAGTTACACTTTTTATAATTTAAGATAAACTGATCCGATTTGGCTGAAAATTGATTGAGAGGTAGCTTAGAACCGAGAGACATTCATAGAATAATTTTTACATTGTTTTGCTTCAAGGAGACTATGAAAAACATTTTAATTTTTCCCATACAAACGATTGGACGAAGTCCGCACCAACAGCTAGTAGGTAAGTTAATAAAATAAGTAAGTAAGCGCGTTTATGAATATGTAACATAAAATAAAAGTGCTAGTGGTTTATTTTGAACTTCGGGCGTATTTAGAGTAATAAACACAAAATATTTTTGTGTTTAGCGTACTGCCAACTTTAGTACGACAACGTTACAACATTAGCCAGTTTAAATAAAAAAAAGAATATTCCCCATATACCCGAATATGGGGAAGATACTTTTTTTTTTAATAAGCAGAGGCACAACCAGGGCAACCACGACTAGCCGAAGAGTCCCACAATGTGATAGGTGGCAAGCCTATCGCCAACCGGGCACATATCCAATCCCGGACAACGTTATTTTTAAGGTAAAATTGAAATTAACATTTTTCTAATTTTTTTGTTGCACTACCCGGGTATCGACGCCGGGACCTCATGCAGTCAAGTCCAACCTGGACCGCAAGACCACACAGGCAATAAAAAATAGGTGGGTCGATTACAAAATTATGACATTATAAAAACCTAGCATACATAACATAGGTACACTAATAATAATTGTAAAAGATGTAGACTGTAGATATTTATAGATAACATTTAAAAGGTTATCGCAAAAATTATTGCACTAAAGAAGAGATAAGAAAGTGCATTTAGTTTTTTTAATTTTTCTATTTAACAAAGTATTGCGTCTTTTTTCCTATTATCTTTATAATACATGTTACCTAAATCATACATGTAGTTTATAATATTTCATAAGCTTATCATTTAAATTATTGCAGCGTTGTTAAAATAAAAAAGTGCCTTTCCTTTTTTTTCTATATTGTGTTCTATTTCTAATATGTATGTATTACGTATGTATAGTGCTATCTTCATAAGATATGTTTAAAAAAGTAATATATATTACTTTAATTATAAGTAGATATAGTTTACGTAATTTAAGTTGCATAGATTAGAACTTTTTCTAAATTTATGTTTTTTAAAAGGCCAACAAATGCATTTGTATTTTTATTTACTTGTATCTACCGTTTTACTTATGAAAGAATAGCTTCACCTAACTTTTAGAAGTCTTAAAATACTACATGATTTAAAAAAAAACATAAAACAGAAGTGAAGAAGTTTGAAAGAATTGATAGCATATAAATAGCAGGACAAACAAGCAAACGGATGTCTTGATGATAAGAAAACCTTACTGCCTTTGTAGGTGTGATGGGATTATAAGGCCAGTAATTAATATAAGTATTAGTAATAAGTAAATTATCTTTTTTATAACTCAAACAATGCAAGTGTATCCCATTATTGTTATAATGTGATTTAAATGCAGTCAAACTTCAAAAACCCTACTTCAATCGCAGTGTTATGTCGTCTACCGGCCAATATTAATAATCAATCCTAATCCAAAATTTGCTGTCCAAGATTGACATTTTGATCCATTTTTATGTTATCGCTTGCCAATAACATATCTGCGGACAGGATAAATATGGCAATTAGGTATGGGATAGGCCGGCGGATACGTAGCTATCTAGATTGCTTGAAACCCATTTATATTGAGATACCTACAATACGTTATTAACATTGGCCGTACGTATACAATGTACAATCTTCTTAGGAGATCTCGATTTTCCAAAGAATTCATCACAGCACAGGATCATCTGCGGAAACTAAAACCTCATGGCTTAAAATTATAATTAAATTGCGCCAAATATAAAACGTATAAAATGTTTGTGGGTAAAATGAATGTAAAACAAAACAATATCTCAAGCTTTTAAGCTTCTCATGGATTTAGAACATGAATCGATGCAAAGTAATTTATTATTATTACTACCGATCACTCTAAGACAAAGTATGCATAAAATATCATATACAATTTTATGCAATAAAAGTTAATCACTCGTTAAGATATGCAACTTGTAAACCAGAACTGAAATGTTTTAAGCTACCAGTAGCGCCATCTCTTGTCGAGTAGTAGAACAATTTTAACTAATATTCAGAAAATAATTTTTATGTTACATTAAGAAATAACTAAATTGTTTGAGATTTATAACTGAATAAAATTTATAATAATATTAATTAAAATGAGTAATAAAAATTGAGCAATATTCCATTAAAAATAAAATTTGTATAATATGACGTGACAAGTAATGGTATGTAAAAATTTAAATACCTACTTAGCATTTGTTACATAAATACTTATGTTTTTACCAGCCATTATTCGAAGTTTCATTCGTACTGGTTCTACTACCGTTTCTTTTCTATTGAAGATTTGTTTTTCCTTGGCAGATTTAAATTAATTATAACCAGTTTTGCAAATATGCAAAATGTTGTCACTTTTTAACAAAAACCTTAATTTTCTGACAATCTTTAATTAATAAGCTGTTCCCAAGAGTAGATTTGAGAAGTACTAACCAAGACTATGCTCATCTTCTGCCTCATCATATCGGCTCCATAATATCATAGCATTTACTTTATAATATATCTTAGATGTTTAAGCCAAAATCAATCGGTTGAGGATATTTGACGATATTTTATTTCAGAATCAGAAAAAACTTTATTCACATAGACCATACAAGTGGCACTTGTGCGCGCCGACATTTTTAAAAACTACCACCGGATCGGAATCGCGATCACACATTGAGACGATCCGGCTTATCCAGCGGGCCTACCTTTTTTCAACATTAATCGTATCACTATAAACTAGAAAAAAAAAATAATACTGGTTTTACTAAACGTAAGTGTATAACACTCTTTTTCCGTCGGGAATTAACCGAAAGAAATCTTGAAAAATTTAAAAATAATGTAAAACTTCTTACCTACCCCTTTTAAAGTATATTCAACTTATGGTGGAATATAGCTCTATTTTTTTAATGGATTTTATTTTTTTAATTTTTACGGTAGTGGAAGGTTAACAAGCAAGCGGATTTCCTGATGGTAAGAAAGTTACGCCGCTTAAAGATGCCAAAAGTGGTAATGGTGCGTTGCCAACCAGAGGCCGAGGTGTTAGACCTCGAGCATAAGTAAGTTTACCGACTACCTTATCCTCTGAATCGGAACACGTCAATGACAAGCACTGACGTGATGGTAGCGGAAATAGATAAGGCGGTGGTACCAATACAGGCGAGTCGGTCTGAAATTCTACCACCTAATCAGTTGTCACGGTGTTAGTGACGGTAAGCTAATGCTCGCCTTTTACGAGCTGCCTGTCAGGAAGGCAGATGATCTGTTTGCAAAGGAGCCCGGACTTGGTTACATACAAAACCAAAAAGCTAAAATTTAATATCCTATTTAATATCCTATATTTAATATTATTAACCTACCTATACTCGTAATAGCCGACCCGGTGAAATTCGTATCGCTTGACACTAACAATTACTAACAGTTTGTATGTTAAAAAATTAAAGTATTCTTTATTAAATATTTCCCAAAATTTTCTGTAATTTTTTCGATTTTTTTCTTTTAAAGAACCTTCTCCTGACGAGAACTAACACAAAAAAACACATTTGTAAAATTGGTTCTATCGTTCAGGCTAGAACCCACGACCACGTGTACTTAGGGATTCATTTTACTTATATGGAATCAGAAATAGATAAAATTTATTATAATAATCCTAGTAAAATTATGATCACTATACAACCTCGTATAAATAAATAAATATCCCTGGACAAGACACAAGTTGAATCTAACCCCAAAGTAAGCAAATTATATGCTTGTGTTATGGGTGTTAGTCAACGATTCTAATACATAGAAATACATATATAGACACAAAATAAATTTAATAAGACCCCAGACCCGGAAATGCAGACATCTAGATGTTCATTACACAAATACCTGCCCCCGTCGGGAATCGAAGCCGAGCCTCGCAATTGTTCGGTGTAGTTAGGCGTGTACGCTAATCACTCGACCAACGAGGTGGTCAAGCATATGAATATACATATGAATGCGTTGTTACATGGCTTGTAATTATAAGTTTAGACTGCAATCGAAGTATATTGCCCTGCCATGTTTGTACTCGATTCACAGAAAAACTATTAAACCGATTTCGATCAGGTTTTAGTAATTAAAATACTCAAGTTTTATGGACTCGTATTAAGGAGACATTTTATAATTTTAAAGTAATTAATTCTCAGAAACTATTCGACAAACTAAATTGATCTTTACACATCGCAGCAAAATTAATTTCTTACTTCTCACTTTCGTCTCAAGACTTATGGTATCATTTGTCGGGAGTTAAAATAAAAGAAAATAAAAAAAACTAATTATCTGAGCTTAGACCTTTCTGCGACTACATTTGTTGAAACTATGACGGCGCGGATTAGATGGAGACGGCTTTTTGAAAACAATAAAAAAAATGTGTTTTGGTTCAGTATTGTGTTAAGGGATTAGCGTACACGCCTAAGAACGAGTTTTTTAAAAAATACTTCTGACGGGATTAAAATCTGCAACCTTTTGCCTATTCTACTTCTTATCATTTAAGCTGCCAAGGATTTAACGATTGAGGTGGCTTTTTTAATTCGTTTTTTACCAATTAGGTACGTCGGTAATAATGTCCTATAGCTATGAAAGTTTTCTCTAATACTATAAAAATATGAGTTCATGGCAGATGAAATTCATTTTACAATAACTATGATTTTCGGTTTTCTTAAGACGTTTTATTTTTAGCACTTGACCGTGCTTGAGATAATAACGCTGTCGAGTATGATTTCTGATAATTACTCTGTATCTATGCATCTTTGAAAAGATTCGATTGTATTCGTGTTGACAATCCATTCGGTTTATTTGTCATCTGAATGGCCAACGATGTCGCTATAATGTACATTTCTTATAACATGTTGTTTAAAATTACATCATGAACTAATAGAGTTGTGCAGAACTACAAAAATACAGATTTGATAAACACGTACACCCTGATTTTTTAATCACCATCCAAATTTTAATATGTTGATCTTAAGTGAAAATAATTAAATACGTGTTTTTCTTTTAGTATCCCTCAATACTAAAACATTAAGATATGACATCGCAAAGTCGTCTACAAAGTACCGTACCTACGCGCTGAGTGCTCTGACATGCTAGATAGCTATTTTTTTTCATAAATGGACTTATTTATAGATACTTTATGCCTAGAAAAAATTTGGATGGTGATAAAAAAATCTTGCTGTATATGTAGCTTTTATGAAATGACAGCAAAATTTAGGAGTTAGATACAATCATATCAATTGCTAGCTTCCGCCTGCCACTCCGTCCGCGCGGATGTCGGTCTTCACGTGATAAAACTGAAAAATTAAGATTTTTTTTTCTACGTATTTTTTCAGGATAAAAAGTATCCTATTTCATGCCCAGGATAATAAGGTAAAATTATACCAAGTTTCATCGAAGTCGAACCGTTAGTTTGCAAGTGATGCCTGAACATACAGACAGACAAAAAAAAATTTAATTACATATTTTGGTTTGGTATTGATCCAGTAACGCCCCCGTGCTATTTATTTTTTCAATGTTTTTAATGTACAGAATTGACCCTTCTACAGATTTATTATATGTATAGATTATAAATGAAATTGTATCAATTCCATGTGTAGATCCACGTTTTGCGAATTGTCCCTCATGCCCCATACCATTTTCTACAAATTATATATATATAATATACTTTTGTAAATTAAATTTATAAGAAAAAAGACAAGCTCACTGAATTTTTTTTCGCCAGGTTTTTTCAGTGAGAGGCCGCGTTCCAATCCAGTGGTAGTTTTGAGAATCATATAGACGCGTTACGCGAATCTTTTTATGGATCCACGTAGATACTCTTCATAGTCTTAGAGCATTAAATGTTTTGTAAACACCTAATTAGTAAGAGTGTATAAATTTTGAGAGAATTCATACTTCGTCACGTATTTTGCTGATTTTTAGTTCGCTGTGATACAATTTTTTTTTCCTTTCTTTATGTTATCGGACTTAACAAATGCCTTGTTAAATCCAAAAAGCGTAAGTTCTTACTTAAAAAATCAATTACAAACAATGTTTTATACAAAGCGATATTTCTAATTTCTATCTGTTTATATAATGAACATTTAGATGTCTGCAATTTTGGGTCTGCGTGTTTATTAAACATATCCTGGTATGTATATTTATGTATTTCTATAGATTAGCATAGTTGACTATCACCCATAATACAAGCATATGCTTACTTTGGGGTGAGATTCAATTTATGTAATATATCCAGAGATATTTATTTTTAAATTGGATGTATTAGGTATAATCACGTCATAGAGAACTGTCTTACTAAACGATAACGAAAGCTTGATGATAATATTAGTACATGTATATATAGTATCATAGATCTTAACTCGATGTAAAAGCGATTATTAATCTTATTCTGCATTTGTTGGTTTTTATCTGTAATTCAGAATATTTCATCAAAAGTGTTTTTGTTATACAGTTTTTTTTTTCAGTTTTTTTAATAAACGCTCTCCATATTAATTGAACCGTACACATGCGCGCACATGTGCCTCGTCTCCCATTCCTAGCTGAGCCTTCTCAGAATCGCAGCGACGCTTCTGATCCGACGTACTAACGTCCCGATACCGCCTGTATTAGACACGGTTACGTCACTGAGATGTGTATTTTGAGATACTTTCTTTTTTGTTGTAGATCTGTTTGAACATCTCATATGTTAAACTGATGCCCAAATATTCATTCAGGTTTTGAAATCTTTGATCTAAGCCATAGAAACTATTAAATATAGCTTTGTGGAAAAAGTTATCCATGTCTTAGTCACAAAGTAGATACCTATCCGATTTTAATTGCAACCGATTTACGGCCAATATTAATAATCGATACTAATCCAAAACTTGCTGTCCAAGATTGATATTTTGATCCATTTTGATGTTATCGCTGACCAATAACATATCTGTGGACAGGATAAATATGGCAAATAGGTATAGGATAGGTTGGCAGATAGGTACACAGCTATCTAGATTGCTTGAAATCCATCTTTAGAGATACGTTATTAACATTGGTTAACGTTAAGATGTAATTGAATAATAAACAAACAAAATCTTCACAATCAATAGTGCTTTATTACTTTCTTATTATTTAAAGTTTTAAAATCTGTGTGTGTGTGCGTGGCGATAGGCTTGCCACCTATCACATTGTGGGACTTAGTGTCATCGGCTAGTCGTGGGTGCCCTGGTTGTGCCTCTGCCTACCTACTTTAAAATCTATGCAGTCATTAGCAATTTGACATACTTATTAAGAATTTATAAGAAAAGTTAGTACTCTTTTACGTATCATTAATCATTTGTTTACAATTTCGTATTTAAGAACATCATCTGGGTTTAAAAGCTAAAATAAGTAATTACTAAATAATATTTTTGATTTACAAACATAAACTCCTGTAATTTAGTTCTTTAGTTTTAATTAATTTTATATAACCTGAAAAATATAGTATAATAAATTCAAGTGTATCCTGAGATACCTACATTAATAATCTGTTCGTTGCTACTATACTCGTCGGTCGAGTGGTTAGCGTACACGCCTAACTACATCGACCGACCGCGACGCTCGGGTCCGATTCCCGACGGGGGCAGGCATTTGTGTGATAAACATTCAGATGTCTGCATTTCTGGGTCTAGGTGTTTATTAAATTTATTCTGGTATCTATTCAAGTACCTACTTCTATGTATTAGAATCGTTGACTAACACCCATAACACAAGCCTGTAATTTGCTTACTTTGGGGTTAGATTCAGTTTGTGTAACTTGTCCAGGGATGTTTATTTATTTATTTAACTTTTTTTTAGAGAAAACATTTTAACAGTTATTTTACGTTAAATGATAGCTAATAATACCTACATCGCCTCTGTGGTCTAGCGGTTCAATTGTTGAACTTGATTACATGAGGTCCCGGGTTTAAATCCCGGGTCGGGCAACATAAAGAAAATACGGTTTTCCGATTTTCTACTAAAAAAAATGTTGGTCGGGATAGGATATGTGCCCGGTTGGTGAAAGGCTTGCTACCTATCACATTGTGGGACTTAGTATCTTCGGCTAGTCTCTGTGTGTGTGTTGTGTGCCCTGGTTGTGCCTCTGCCTACTCCTTCGGGGATATGGGCGTGAAGATACTTTTTAATAATACCTACACTATTATGGAGGCATTTCTTGCAAAAAACTAGTATTTTGAAATAATGAGGTAAGTACCTATATGAATCATACGATTTAAAGTAACAACGTATTTAAATACTTCAAATGCTAGTTTTATAATTATTTACAGAAGTACACCAATGTGATATTTTTTACACTGATAAGGGTGTAAAAGCTTTGACCTTTACAGTATTAAAGTTACTTTTAGACTTAGAGCAAGATATAAAGTTAAATGTTAAAGAATAAAAAATATCTTTACATAAGAGATTTTAATATACCCTTTTGTAAACTTTCAGTTATTGTTTTTTTTTAATTAGAATAGCAATAATTAAATTTGAAAAATCATAGATTTTCTAGAATTATTAAGCATTCCTGACTAAAAATGCTCGTTTTATGTTACGTATACACTTTTAAATCCATACTTACTTTTACTTAATAAAAAGGGTTGTTTGCAAGACACCTTCTACGTATTGCACCTATCTCTATTTTCTGGTTGTTGCTAGATGGCGCTGTGCCAAATTTAATTATTGTGGTATTGTATTTTTGGTCTTTTTTAGTATAATATGCCTATATTCACTAACAATTTTAATTTTGCAATAAAACTAGTGCCAGATTTTAAATTTTAGACTATTTTTGATTTGGAAAAAAATTGAACGGCAAAAATTTAAATGGAGAAAAGGTTTGCCCTTTTCTCCATTTAAATTCATCCGATGATGTTTAAAAAGTAGGTACTTTTTAAATACTTTAAATAAATATTTATTTTTATAAGTTTAAAAAGTACTTATAAAAATAATTATTATTTTTAGAAGTACTTTTTAAATATCATTGGCAGAATCCAACGATTTCATTCAGTCAGTTTGTTGGTACAAGTCCTAATTCACTTTATCCATAAAATATTAGGTATATGTACGCTTTCAATATTCGTTAGTTTATGTTTATTGAAACACACAGTTTTAAAGATTAATGTTGTCATTGGCGTGTTACCAAAGTGAAGCTGAAATTTGAAACCTCTAGGTAAGTAGGTACCTAAGATGAGATTGTCGACATTAAGAAAAAAATATGCCTTACTAAATATAGCTCTAAAACTACTAGGACCACCTCGGAATTTATCTATCTAAAATGTAACCATCACTATTTAGTAGTGGTCGAGTCATCGCGTAACAAACATACAATCTAGGTATGTACCTATATAAAAATCAGGTTCTGTTCGTTAGTCTCGCTAAAACTCGAGAACGGCTGATCCGATTTGACTAATTTTGGTTTTAAATTCTTTGTTTGAGTCCAGGAAAGATTTAAAAGATAAGAAAAAGGAAATATCTGCGAGGAAACTAGTAAAAAGAGCATTTAACTTTTTCCATACAAACTGAACGGGTGGAACGAAGTTCACCGGGACATCTAGAACTTATGAAACATACAGTCGAATTGAGAATTTCCTCCTTTTTTTGGAGTTGGCTAAAAACTATAAAAAAACGTTAGCCATACCTACATACCTATATACCTACCATCGCCTAATGAGACGATTCCTAAGAAATAACTGTTTTAAAACATTGTATTGAATGTTTTCAAGTATTTAGCTAATTTTTAAACAAAACCAACACAAACAGTAAATCAAGCAAGTGGAGTGTTTGGTAGAGCAGCCATCAATCGGCCCGTTCCGTTTCGCAGCCCATAAATTTCCCTAGCTCAAAACATATCCACGTCATAGCAAAAAACATCACAAAAACGTAAAACGAATCGTAACAGCATGCGCATCTCAAAGTTTATGACTGATTAACGAGTGTTTCTTTTAATTACCTCGCCTCGTTGGAGGCAGATAAGCTACCCACCCGCCTAAAAACACTGGTCATCCGTACGGCTTGAATTCGGTTCCTAAATGACTACGTCATCATCATCACATGTACATCAAATAGCTGTCAAATGCCGTGTTTTATATTTGCTATCTCCAGTGACCAACAGAAATACAATAAAGATAGCAAACACAAATGACCTCATTTGACAGCCATCAAATATGTACACTTTTCCATTTTTAGTTTGCCACTGAGATACATAATCAGCCCCCAGAGATGCAACTGAAACCCCGCGCCAAAATGTTGTCTCAAATAATTTGGCGCAACATTTATATAAAAAAATAAAAGTATTAAGTTTACTATGTTTTTTTATTCACCTAAATCATATGACACTAGTTGCCTTAAATCTGAATGCCTTTAGGCTTACTTTCAAATTAAACGGGTTGTCATTTTGATCATGATATATAAAAGACTCTGTTATTTGTCTGTCAAGTGTCTTATGTCACTTAAGCCAAACTTATACAAAATTCGGGTTTGCTATATATCCATGGAAGATCCGCCTCTTATTACGTAGTATTTATTTATTCTTTGGTTTCAATGTCAAAAAGAAACAGTTGTGTCAATCTAACAACAACAAAAAAAACAATTAATTAGATTTTAAACCATAAACAAATAATCCATTTCCGATACTTTTTTGACAGAATGTATATTCAATTAATAAAAAGTTTGAGTATCGTTGCTGTTTTAATTTAAATTCTTTGGTTTCAAGCGCGTAGGTAAGCAGCACATGAATACCAGAAAAAAACAGCCAAGTGCTAAGCTGTATCTAATATTTTCTTTAGTCCAATATAAAAGTAGACGTTTTAAATGTTATATTATATCGTGTATTACAAATAGGAAATGGCAGTTTAACTCACATGAAACTAAGCTTCTAACTTAATTACACAAGTTTACAAAAGTATTGCTATATTAAAACGCAAATACAGACTAATTAAGGTCTAAAGTAGGCGAATAGTTATTTTACCTGTATTCTCTTAATAGCTATCGTAAATAACACTAAAATTAAAAAAAAGAACCCTGACAAAACCTACATGTACCTTATGCAGTTAAGGACCATTTCGATCACGTCAGCTTTCAAACAAAAAAAAATAAATCAAAATTGTTGCAACCGCACAAAAGATCAGAAGATCCGCACAAAAGATCAGAAGATTCCACGAGCAGAAACAAACACACAGGCACTTGTAACACCCCTCTTTTTCCGTCGGATGTTAAAAAACAGTTGCATTATGATTTTTTAGGTAAAAAAGCAGTGGATCCATGGAAATTGCTGAATAGCATTCTATTATCACTGCCTACCACTGGCCTAGTTGGTTATCACTAATTTCACCTACGCTCAGCTCTTACCAGGAAATAGGAGAGAAGGAACATGACAACGGCCAGAAGTACTTTATTTATGGTCGACTTGAATAAATTCTGATTATAAAAACTTTATTTATCTCCTATTAGGAGAGTTTCTCAGAAAGCTAAGTTTTTTTGTGACATTGGAAGGCAAACAAGCAGACAAATTACCTAATAGTAGGAAAAATCCACGGCGTCTGGAGATACCAAAGGTGGTAACGGTGCGTTGCCGACCTGAGGCCGGGATGTTAGGCCTGGAGCAAAAGTAAATTTTCCGGCTACCTTATCACGACCTTATACTCTGAACCGGAACACGGAAACGGCAAGCGTTGACATTATAGCGGCGGGAATAAATAAGGCAATGGTACCAATCCGAGTAAGTCGCTGTGAAACTACCACCTAGTCAGATGTTACGGTGTTAGTGACGGTAAGTCTATGCTCGCCTTTCAGAAGCTGCTTGTCAGGTAGGCAAATGGTATATTCTGCAAAGGAGCCCAGACTAACACGGGGTAAAAAGGTAAGGTTTTCCACAAGCTAATATTGAACATGCAATGTATGCAAAGAATTTTGCAACTAGCGAACCTCAAACAGTTGAGCTGGCTTTTAACGTATACATTTATGTTTAGTGACAATGAAATGTGATGATTTAGAGGAGGTGATATGATGATCATAGCAGAAGGTGGTGGTAGGTGTTAATGGTGGTGTTTGAGCTTATTTGGTAGTCAAGTCTTAAATAATACTTCCCAATGTTGGGAATAACTCCCACAAAGCTTGTCACATCAGTATTTAAACTATGTACTTACAAATTTATTTAATACTAGCCGACCCGGTGAACTTTGAAAACTTTGTACTCGCATCTGCAGGGAGACTTGGCGTGAACAGATTTGGATAATATGTATGTATTGAATTATTTGTTTAAATTAAAGATTTAAAATAAAAGAAAATTAAAAAAAAAACTGCGAGGAAGCTAGGAAAAACAGCGTTTTGTTTTTTCCCATACAAACTGAACGAGTGGGACGAAGTTCGCCGGGACAGTTAGTTTATGGATAAAATCACTTGTGACCCTGACTTCCAACGCCTTACAGGAAAAGCAAGTATTTCCTTCATGCCCTAAATAAATGCTTTTATTACAATAAGTTTGAACTAATAAAAAATAAACACGTAAGACAGTTTAAAATCACGCAATTTTATGTAAGATATAAATACATACATATCTTCACGCCAAGTCCCTTACGGGGTAGGCAGAGAGTATCGAGTGCCAGACCTCACGATCCTGACGAACCTGTCTTGCTTCCTTCACAGTCATTACCCTTTTCATATAAACACGCCGGTTTCGGAGACTCTTGACACCACCCTCGGATAATATCCGATTGATTTGATCGTGAAATGTCAGCCTTAAATGTCTTGTCCCCGGGAACCTACATCCATACACATTCGCATTGTATATCTGCTTTGTCATTCTTTCATCTGTCATTCTTTATACATGTCCGAACCAGCGGAGCATGCCATTTTGTTTTAACACGAACACTTTCTTTCAATCCCACTCTTTCTCAGATTTCACTGTTACATATGCGGCCAACGAGCTTAACACCACAGATTTTCAGTAGTGCTCTCATTACGACCGCATTTATCCTACTTTCATGATCTTTCTGACATATCCAACTCTCGCTTCCATACAATAACGTTGGGATAAGCACAGAATTATGCAAAGCGAGTCTAGCTTTTTGACTCAAAACCTCGCTTTGGAATAGCTTACCCAGCGCTTCATTCACACTATTCCCTGCATTCACTCTCCTCTCTACATCCGCGGTGTACCTTCCATCCCTGCTAAAAGCACAACCAAGATATACAATTTCCTTCACTTGTTCCAGCACTACATCATCAACCAAAACTCTTACATCCGTTCTGGCTACGTTTCTTTCAAACACCATTATTTTGGTTTTCATCGCATTCAATTGTAGCCCCTTTCTTTACAATCTCCTTCCATAACTGTGATCAGCGTTTGTAGCTCAGATGGTGTCGAGCCCAAAATTACAGCATCATCTGCATAAAGCAGGCAGTTCACAGTTCAGTTGGACACCCATACGCATTCCCATATTCAATGATCTTAACCTTTGCAGACATTTGTCCAAATACAAGATAAACAAGCGTGCTGACAACACACAACCCTGCTTGACGCCAATATTAACATCAAACCATAGGCGATATGTTGCCATCCACCCTCACGCATGCTTTACAGTCTAAATACATTGACTGCGCCGCACGCAGCAGGGACCCGACTATCACATAATCTGGCAAAATGTCCCAAAGTTCCTTACGAACAACCCTATCAAACGATTTTTCGAGATCCACAAAACCGCAGAAAACCCTCTGACCCACAGCCAGATGCTTCTCTACAATGTTGCGGAGCGAAAACACTTGATCCATACATCCTCTTCCAGACCTAAAACCGCCTTGAGCCTCGAACACAATGTTCCATCGGACATCCCTTGCATCTTTTCAACTATTTTTCCATACACTTTTGATGCTAAACTGATCAAACTAATGGCCCTGTAACTTGTACAGTCCATGCGTGAACCCTTGCCTTTATACAAGGGCACGATAACTGCACGTCACAAGTCTTCAGGTACTGTGCCGGTCTTCCAATATTTGTTACAAAGAACCCAGAAAGAGTCCCGGACGTCAGGACCACCAAGTTTGATCATCTCAGCTGTAACCATATCTACTCCCGCAGCCTTAACATATTTCATACTTCTTATCGCCAATTTAACTTCTTCCATCATAATGCCGTCAGATGCCTCCGCTATTTCCGAGTCATTTGAGTACTTGGACCCAACGGCAGCATCTTGGACACCTTCATACATATCTCCATAATATTCACTTCACCGTTTTAACATGTCATGCGTGCTTGCAAGAATATCACCACTCTTAGACTTAATTCTATTCATTCTGGAGGCAGACGAACAACTCCGAACTTCTTCACCTCCCTCCAAAAGAGTTTGGTCTTTCACTCTCTTATCACCATAGGGTCCAAGAACGGCCTCGTAACCGTCCCGTCGTGTTCCCACCCAACCATTCAAGTCACCACACGTAATCACTTTTTCATTTCCTTCAACCATATCCAGAACATTCCTTCCAGAATCCCAAAACTTCACCAGGTCATGAGTCGACGACGAATTGACCGGAGCATAGGTTGCTACCACAAAAACTCGCGTGACTCCTAGCTTAATACGGACCCAGAGCAGTCTCGGACCAACAAGACCATACTCTTTCAAAGCCTGAGGTTAAGCGAGACGATAAAATGATACCTACCCCAGCGCTGGCGTGATCGCTCTGTGAAACACCAGACCAGAGAGCAAACCTGCCACCGGGGAGATCAAAAGTATCACAACTTTTTCGCTTAGTCTCCGTTACACACAGTAAATCCAGAAATCTCTCATCCATTACATCAATCAATTAATTTATCTTCGCTTCCAGTCCCCCTCTCACATTCCACGTGCCTATTTGATACTCTCCACTCGTCGATTCGCCTGTACGGGCCTGGCGTGATGAGTGGTAGCCCCCATCGCCGCATCTGACTTTTTTCGTATCGACGAGGGCGGATCGGTACGCGTTGCCTACAGGGAACGCCCTAACCCGCTCTGCGGTATTTTTTCGGGCCAGAATTGCAGTCCAATGGACTGGCAGGGATCGCGACGTGCACGCTTCTGGCTTATGGTTAGTTTATAAAAGTTTATAAAAAAACCGAAGTCCAGCTTGAATCCTGCCAGCTAGCTCGTAAAATGCGAGCATAGGCTTAACGTTACTAACACAGAGACATCCTACTAGGTGGTAGAGTTTTGCAGCGACTCGCCCGGATTGGTAACACCGCCATACCAATTCCTGCCGATATAAGTCCAACGCTTGCCGTAAACGTGTTCCGGGTTGGAGGGCAAGGTAGTCGGTAAACTTACTTTTGCTCGAGGCCTAACATCCTGGTCTCAGGTTGGCAACGCACCATTACCACCCTTGGTGTCTCTAGGCGGCGTGAACTTTTTACCATCAGGAAATCCGTCTGCTTGTTTGCCTTCCATTAGGTATTTTAAAAGAAAAAACTTCATTTACGCATTAGAGATTGACTTAAGTGTTAAATAAAATTGATTGATGAAGTGTTAATTAAAGCTATGAAATTGCTGCGAGACTATTAATTAATATCGATATGGGTATTCGAAAATCAAAACATGAAAAAAAAATTAAAAAAAAAACTTTTTTATATAATCCGTATTAGCTCAATTGACAACCGCAAAATGAAGACATTTTTATATTTTGTGGTACAACATACATAGGTTCAAGTCCCGTATAGGTATGGAAAGTGATCACCGCCGCCCACGAACATCCGCAACACCAGGAGTATCACAGATGCGTTGCCGACATTTAAGGAATGAGTAGGTACGCTCTATTCTTGAAGGTCCCTAAGTCATGATTGTTTGGGAATATCGCCCTCGGTAACTGATTCCACAAAGGTGTTGTGCGGGGTAAGAAATATCTTCGAAATCGCACAGTTGTAGATCGCCACGCATTAAGATGACGGACATGTCACTTTAAACTCTGTCTGTGTAAATCAGCGGCTGGAATTAAACCAAACAACTCCTCAGAGCGTTCCCCATGATAGATGCGGTAGAAAACACTATTTAGGTATTTTGCCTTCTAAATATTGCAAAATTTTAAAACCAATAAACAATTAATTGATAGGCAACATCCATATCCGATAACCATCGGGTGAAAAGTTACGAGTGGGGAGCGTGGTGGGGGGTGGGGACACGCGATATGCAAATGGGGACTGGGAGTGGTGATTTAGCGTCACCTAACTATTAATTAATTTTATTACTTCGAATCCACGCGACTAGGCTACGGAATGAAAACTTTTTAATGTTTGTTACTCTATTACTTACATTTCAAAAGTAATGTTCCTTGCATGCAGCTACCAAGACGCAAGCTATTATTATTAGTAGATCCTCTACTTCCCAGGATATATGTTATTTCTCCGTGTTGGTTGGTTTTCGCTGTGAAACCCGTCTGCCTCTCTGACTGGCAAACAGCCAGCATTGGTTTAAGGGATCTTAACATCAAGATACGCTATCTGTGCAACTTACCCCAGGTAGAGATCCACCGCCTTACCTATTCCTTCCGCCGTAATGAATCTGTCATGTTCTATTCTAAAGGGTAGGGTAGCCTTACTTGCATAATGAGCTTACCACCTCGGCCACAGGACGGCTACGCACATATCTACAAATAAATAAAATTAAAGGCTGTTTGTGTGGGCGTGAAGATACTTTTCACTTTACAAGTTTTGGTTTTTTGCCTATAACGCAAAAAAAAACAACTGTCATCTGCGATTATCTAAGATTAGGTGGTCTTGTCTTGAATGACAGTTGTTTTAAAAGAATATTACAGTAACAGTAAATCAATCAATAATGATTCTCCGAACGACTGCATCGCTCGACATGAGCAAAACACAGATTAAGATATCCCAACATTCCGCCGAGCGGCATGACGTAGCGCCTGCCCGATGACACTTGTCGATCAAAAACTAAAAAAAGAACTAGAATAATGATCCAAAACACGTTTCCGACGCATTTATAGGCGCTTTGATCGATCTAAACAATACCATTTCTAAAAAAAAAGCAATAAAAACCTTATATAGTAAGAAATACGACATATCTTCGTACAACAAACTTGAAACACAAGTGTTTTACAAAGTGAAATTCGCCACGTCATTATAATCAATCACCATTTAAAATATCGAAAATGATTATATTAATTCTTGGGGCATTATTTGACTAAGCCTAACAATGGATAAAATGAGTGCCTTGAAAAGCTAAAATAGAAAAAAAGTGGCTGTATGCTTGAGGATGACATGTCAATTATAAAACCATCAATTGTAGAGTTCTTTAGTGGCATAGACAATGCGGAGCCTTTGTTTTTCGAACGTATCATGTTTGATGTCTTGCTTGAATTTTTGAAACTGTTACTTCAATTTGTTGAGGGTACTTTTAATAATCGGACAGTGATAGGTGAAATCTGTCTTTTATAAAAAAAACGGCTGTCTGTAAAGTCTTACTCTCAACTCAACTCATCTATCAACTATCGTCAGGTTTACTGACGATAGTTGAACGTGACAACGTCATAAGAACGGAGGCCGATCGCTCTTTGTCGCTCGTTCCGCGCTCCCGCTTGCACTTCAAGCCTTAAATGGCACGCCTCAGAGCAAGGTAACGCCGCATGAGTCATGTTTTTGGTGCGTGCAGCCGGCTCCATCGAATTATAAGACGTTATCACGTCAAAACTAATTCTAAATATCCTTAGAAACCTGTATCATATTTTTACTGAGCTATAAAGACTATTCATACATTTCTTATGGCCTGTAAATTATACTCATAGTATAATTATTCCATGATATGATTACCTACTTTCAGTTATTTTTCTTTAGCAAAGGATAATGTTAATTTCCAAACTAATCCCTTTCATTAGTCTTCTACAATAACATTTTTATATGAAATACCGATCTTATACATATAAAAATAAATTATAGATATCCTAGAAAGGCCTGTGTTTACTTTACTTAGCCATAAAGGCTATAAACCTATAAGTTAAATAAATAAATATTCCTGGACAACTCACACAAATTGAATCTAACCCCAAAGTAAGCAAATTATATGCTTGTGTTATGGGTGTTAGTCAACGATATTAATACATTTAAATACTTAAATAGATACCAGAATAAATTTAATAAACACCCAGACCCGGAAATGCAGACATCTAAATGTTTATCACACAAATGCCTGCCCCCGTCGGGAATCGAATCCGAGCCTCGCGGTTGGTTGATGTAGTTAGGCGTGTACGCTAGCCACTCGACCGACGAGTATAGTAGTAACCAGTAGATTATTAATGTATCTTAGGATACACTTGCATTTGCAAAAAACGCAACGTTATACTCATTCTGCATGATATGATATTTATTATACATCAGTGCTTGCCGTTGACGTGTACCGGTTCGGAGGGTAACTAAGGTATGTTCTACTAATTACTTTTACCTACACACACACACACACACACGCACGCATGCACGAAGGCACGTACGCGCTTACATACTCAAAAACCTGAGGCTAAGATTTGAACCCAGGTTTTAGTCAAGTCAAGTCTACCAGCTCTACAATATTTAGTTAGTGCTTTGAACCAAGAAGATAGCAAAACGTAGCGCTTATATAACATTATAGTATCCCTGGACATCCAATTTTATTTAAAAGACTACCCGTTCTACCAAGTAGCTAGAAAGAGGCAGGAGTCGCTTCGCTTGTCACTAATACTGTGACCAGGGCTACATTTTAGAGTCTAATGACTTATTCCAGATACATCAGCTTTTCACTATCGTTTTCCATACTGCAGAATAAGTTTGCCAGGAAACTTAATCGCTTAAAAGATCTAAACTCCTCTACCTTAGGTTGGCAAACACCATGATCGTCTTTGCTGAGATAGACGACTTGTAATTTCTTTCTATCATCAGGAAATGCATCTGCATATTTACGGAAAACCCCATAAATGCTAACAATTGAGACGAAGCAATGTTCAGAACGTATGGAAACATATCTTTATTAAGTAAATATTGCCTATTAAAATAAACAAACACAATAAATCTGACAGACAAATACTAAACTCCTGACTGACATCCATTCGAGCTTCTCAATACGCAATATCATTTCAAAATGGAATAATATTTCTGACAAGCGAAAGCAATGCCGCCTGCTGGCCCATGTGTCCGAAAAAAAAACAAAAAAAATATCCGCACATGACGATCAAATTTAAAATTCCCTCCAATACGATCTCACGCTGTGAAAAGAAAAAAAACTATTCTCTCCGGCTGTTCTTTTTTCAAATACCATTGTCAGAAAGATATCCGAATCCGGACCCTAGACTCTTTATTAACAAGATTTTGTATATTCCATTGTCACTAACACTTTCTATATTTGAATTTTTTTAGAATAGTTTGGACATTTCGCTTGAATTATCGCCGGCCAGTTTTGTTAAAAGGTTTAAGGTTGCTCTTTTTTTTAAACGTCAGTGAATGGATCGTTTTTGACGTGGGTGAGCGCGTGTATAATTGCTATCAGGTAGTTTTGAGCCGGGATTTTGTAATATATGGATAATTAAAGCACGACTTAAGGTGGAATTTTTGTCAAAGTTTATCGTCATTTTGATTGAGGTTACGACTTTGAACGTTAAGTTACCTCGATATGGTCCGTAAAGACGTTATGGAGGCGGTAGCTTTATGAGAAATATAAAAATATTCATCGGCTATCTAGTTTCATAGTACAATCGCTTTTCGATTTGTCTTGCTGCATTATAAAAACATAGAACGTCGTTAATGCGTTACGAGCGATAAAACTGAATGGGATCTTTTGTCCATGTTCATTAAACGTAGAAATGAGGTTTTATCAACTTTTTTTCTTAATATGTAATGGTCTCGAACCTTTTTATTGATCATAATAAAAACATTCGTTATTTGAATTGGAAATCGGCTAATACAATTACAATTTTATAGCCCAAAAACAGATCGTTTCGTGATATAAAACATGTTATTAAAATTTTAAATAACAAGTCAGAAGTTCATTTCGATTTTTGAAATTAGGTGTCAGCACAGATTAAAAATATAGGTTAGTATTTTTTCTTTTTACGGTCATCGCATATAATAAGGCAAAGAAAAAAGTTAAGGCTTAACAGATATTACCCACGTATATTCGTGGAATGTGGCCCCCCTCTGCGAATGAGTTACCAACATTACCTTTACAAGCCGGTACAGAGATATTGAGACTCCTTGGGATTTATCATTGTTGCTGGAAATGGTATTGCCAAATAACCAAAAATTAGGTATCTATTTAAGTATTTATTTGTATTACTTTCGTCCACTCATATCCACATCATAATTTAAGCACATTAAAAGGCAAAAAAACGACTTCGGTTACAAAGCATGTATTTCATTATAATTAATTTGTAAGTATAATTTGCTGTAATCTATTAAAAATTGTGTGTTTTTAGATAAATAAATAAATTGAAATAAGTAAATCATCTACTTACACGAAAATTACGTGTTTTTTAATGCAGCACCAGACTTGGTGGTGCAAAAAACTAAGTACATTCTTTCAAATAAAGAAACAATTTTTAAAATCGGTTTGGATATGACGGAAACATCGATTAACATTCAATAAAAAATATATTGGCTTAGAAGATGTACTTAACCTAATCCATTTTTCGAAGTGGACTAGAAAAAGCAAACTATACTTAAACTTATTTTTTTTTACTTTGTGTTTCAATCGATTTTTAAGGTACATTTATTTAGTAAATTTTATTTAATAAAACAAACATAATATATATTTTGAAAAACTAAAAAAGCTAAAACTTGGTCACGGTAACAATTTTTCTGTACTTCTCAAATCCTCAATCTTTTTTTCCGTTACTTCCTTGGTGAGACCTTTAACAACTGTAGTTTCGATTGATCCCTCAAATATTATTAACCATTCATAAATTTTACGAAAGATTCAAAATCCGTACAGTATTCAAGAGTCACTCTGGGTACCTCTTAAAACTTCTGTCCGAACATTTGGCAAATTAAAGGACTAAAAAGGACAATCGACTAATATTGATATTTTCTTCCTTTAAAACTATGGCGCTAGCCACCGTATGTTTCTAAAGAAAAACGCGAGTTTTGACGATATTTTTCCCCGTGCTGCTCCGGGTTCTCCGTGTAGAATAGACCATCTGTCGTCCTTCCTGGCAGCCTTCAACGGGTCATTACCAAAAAGACCACTGAAGATTAAAACCTGTGCAGCAAATTACCCGAGTAGGAATCCGCCACCTTAATCCTGCGGCCATAATCATTGTGATGTCATGTTCCGGTCCGTGAAGTAGGGTAGCAGGCAGACTTGCACAGTTGACGTAACAACGCGGCTACAAGACAGCAATACACCTCTTACATCTATGGTGTCTATAAGCTGTAGTTATCTCTTACTATCAGGGAAGACGCATTCTTGTTCGCAAATTTTTAGTTTTCTATTTTTTTTGCCTGCCCGACAAAACCGGGGACCGGAACCTCAAAAAGTTCCATCCATTTGACAACAGCAGAACTGCCAAGCTGTATATTTTGACCAAACTAAGACGATAACTTTTATGTAGAGTTTGAAGAGTCTCATCTTAGCAATATTTTGCTAAAATGTTTTAAAGGGATACTATTCTCGTCTCTATGTGCTAACGGGCTGACGTTGGACTTGACTTCATGCGGTCCCGGGTTCGATCTCCTTGTCGGACAGCAATCGTTTTTCACATTTCGAAATAAACACGTTACCCAGGATTGAATATTTGCTTATATAACGATTAGTTTGCCATTTATTACATTGTGGGACAGTGTCTTCGGCTAGTCATGACTTGCTTGAACCTCCGGCTACTTACGGGTGTGAAGATATTTTTATAGTATTATCCAGTATCCATACATCGGTGGTGCAGCAGTGACGGGGTAATTCCGCGATACCTCCTGATGGGTAACGGTACCTTGAGTTACTGTCGCCTCTATTACCGCTCTCGGAGACCATTAGACGCTAATGCCTTGGGCAGTTTATTACTTATGAACTTTGATGTTAATTGAAATCTACAAATAGACCTTTAAACGTTGGGCAGTAACTTATGACCATTATCTACTAGTCGCTTGAAATTGCGTCCGATCATGTTTAGGAATAAAATTTAAAAAATAGTGCTTCATACTCGTACTTATGTTTAATGTGTGTTTAAGGTTTAAACATAGCATCCACACTAGTGATTTCGAAGAGAACGCCAACACCACACGACTAAACCAAAGAGGAGATTATTAATATAGAAAAAAAGCATCTTCACGCCCATATCCCCGAAGAGGTAGGCAGAGACACAACCAGGGCACCCACGACTAGCCGAAGACACTAAGTCCCACAATGTGACAGGGGGCAAGCCTATCGCCAACCGGGCACATTTCCAATCCCGAGCAACATTTTTTTTATTGGAAAATTGGAAAAACCCAATTGTCTTTTTGTTGACAGACGCGGGATTCGATTCGAACCCGAGACCTCATGCAGTCAAGTCCAACAACTGAACCGCTACACCACAGAGGACATTTTGCGACATTTTAGAAAATAGATGTCTACCTATTAGGTGCAAACATTAATTGTCTACGTAATCAAAACCCTGTTCCTAAATTTTTATTCGGGTGTGACCATTTCGCTATAACAATCAAGAAATTTCCATTGCATATTAATAAATTAAATATTTTAAAATTAATTATATTTACATTTAGCTTCTTTTTGCCGCAATGTTAAAAATGTTGAAGTTTTACAGAATGATTCTTGAATTTATATTTTTTTGTGTTATACAAAATGAATGAATAAACGATTTGATATAATAAATGAATTGGTTAAATACCTACATAGCAAGTTTTGGCACCAAAAATTACAACTTCATTTCCCGTTTGTACGTAAGTTCATACTCGATCAAACTTTTGTTACAAAGGTTTAAATTTTGCAATTTTTTAAAATTTTTTTTACAATATTTTTTTGTACTTTCTGCAACTATAATCGGATTAAACTGAAGCCTTTGTTCGATCCCGGGTCTTCGACAGTCTCTATACCAAATTTCATTCAAATTGGATTATTTGTTAACCGAAAAAGTGTAACATATTTAAACTACCTAGATACTAACCTAGACCCAACTGATCTATTGTAGGTACAAGATATAGGTATCAAAGGTACGTTCGATAACTATTATGTGATATAATTTAAATATTTTTTTTAAAAACAGAATGAAAAAATATACCAGCCTTTTTTAAAGTGTCTTTAGTTCTTGAGGTCTATAGTGGACGGTTACAGACACAAGTACAAAATACCAATTGCTTATTTGACACCTTGTTCTTCAACGTAATGGATATGCGCATCAAAACAAGTTTTAGCGTTTACAAATGAGAAAACTTAAAATCAAATAACTTCTCGCTCGTGTTTCCGAACAGGAAGGCGGAGGTACAACCCGTAGCCGAAGATACTTCAATCCCACAATGTGTAGCAAACTTATCAGAAACAAGGAACTTATGTAACCTAACGTTATTTTCAGAAAAAAAATCGGAAATACACTTTTTGAATTGCCCGACACGAGGATCGAACCCGTCTTGCTGCGATTTACTTAGTCCCACTTACTTCTTAGTCCCACAAAGTTACTGGTGCAAACTTATCGCCAATCGGACCCTGATCCAATTCTAACCAACTGTAAAAAATTGTTTTTCTTAAAAAATTTAAAAACCCATTTGGAGTAGGTATCCCAAGCTGAGAATCGAACCAGAGACCTCATATAGTAAACGCCAACATCCAGACCAAGATTTGAAACTTCCTCAAAACCATAAGCTAAAGGAAACCTTTCATCACTGTTGTCATAAAAGATTTTTATTAGACAACTTTACGTAAACACAAAGAATAATTATTTAACATTGTAGTAATTAAGTTGCTTACCTCCATATTGGAGTGTCAGACGCTGAATAGCATGCCATAAATTCCACTTAAAATTGCGCTTTCATGTTTAAACAAAAAGAACATAATTTCTCAAACTTAAATGTCATGGATACAACAATACTTCTACAGATAAACCTATTTAGGTATACAACAATATATGTTGGTCACACTTTACTTGCAGCTGTTTCCTGCGATTTCATTTTTCCAGCACTATACTCCTGCTATGGTGGTAGCACCTGTATCAGTAGTTCTTAGACTGTTCATCATGGTAAAATCATCACGGCGCCATCTTGCTAGATACAGACTAAACAAATAAAGGAGAAAGAAGGGCCTCCATTGGTTTTCATAAGTGTGGTCTGTGCTAGTTAATCGCTTTGCGGTGAACTTGCACAGTAGGCCAAGCATCCTGGCCGCAGGACGGCATTGGTCGTCTCTTACCATAAAAGAGACTTGTTCGCTGAACTATCACAAAAAAACATATATTCGCTCTTTGACAAGTAATCATACAGTATTATGATGAGTATTAATGTGAACTAAAATCCTAACATATGATTTAGTAGTAAGTTGAAGATTTAAAAAAAAATGTCTCTGTAGTACCTAAAAAGCCTCTCGCCGTTGTGGTCTAGCGGTTCAGTTGTTGGACTTGACTGCATGAGGTCCTGGGTTCGAATCCCGGGTCGGGCAGCAAAAGAAAATTGGATTTTTCCAATTGTCTAATAAAAAAAATGTTGCTCGGGATAGGATATGAGCCCGGTTGGCGATAGGCTTGCCAACTATCACATTGTGGGACTTAGTATCTACGGCTAGTCGTGGGTACCCTAGTTGTGCCTCTGCCTACCTATTCGGGGATATGGGCGTGAAGATACTACTACTACTACTACTACTACTACTAGTACCTAAAGAGCCTAAAAAGACCGTGACAATAGTAAAGTGTACGTTTCCAAATTTATATCTAAGGATATTTTAAAAAGAACCTACTATTAACACAAAGGTCAGTCAGGAATCTGTACCCGTATCCTATTAAATTACTTTGAAAAAATAAATTAAACCTACGAATAAGGTCTGAATTAGATAAAATGGCAGTAGGCCAAACCGGGTGTCACGAAAAACACAAAAAAAAACTTTTCTATAAATTGACGACTTATTAACGAAAGGCAGAATAATCATAGGTCTTAATCTTAACACTTGTCAAGATTTGAAAAAAGTATCCAAAAAATTAATTTACGAACAAACTTACCCGCCAGTTTACTTAATTTAATTTTGGAACATACGCATTCAGAAATCTGAAACCAAGCGGCCTTCTCTTGCGCATCTTCATTTACAACAATGCGCTGTTACCTTTAATGTTTTGCTTATTGCTAATTGTTTGGTAAACTTAAACACCACTAATGATGTTATTACCAGTATTAGTTCAGAAACGACTTGTTTTTAATGAGCAAGCCAAATGAGTTGCTTTAATTTATGTATTTGCATAAATATTGAAAGAAAATAATTTATTAGACATTTTGATTTATTTTCTGACGTTTACGTTCATAAAATGAAGTCATCAAGTGGGGAAAACTTCATGAGATAGACGTATTATTATTAATATTACTATTTAAAAAAGGAGCGTAGGTGATTTTACATGTCGGCTTTTAAAGATGCAATTTAGTCTAATTAATCTAAAAGTAGCTGTACCTACATATTGATACTGATTTTTATGAGTAGCAGACGTGTATTTTAAGATTTCCATAAACAAAAAATTTTAAGGTAAATGTACGTAATCTTCTTTGTATAGACGGTGGAATATACTCTACGAAGAATATGAATAAAAGTAAATACCCAATCGTTAATTATTTATTGCACATCTCTGCCTACTCATCAACACCTATGTGACTGTTGCTAAATGTATATTTGTAAATATTTACTTTAAATTTGCCGGTGTGTCATATCAGAGGTATCACTCAACGAATCCGATTACCTACACAAACTTAAGACACATTTACAAACTTCTAAGATTCACACCCACACTGCTATGATCTAATCTATGTCTATTTTATTTATTTTAGATACTACTTATTAAATCCTACGCTCATACCAAAAACAGACTTAGTTAAATATCAGTATTAATAAAACCTCTTTCAAAATTGATATTGTAACTAATCTGTGCAACAAAGACTTGTAGCGATGCGTTCCTTTGCCCGCTGCATATACATTCCGTCTGACGTCTTCAAACGAGAACGCTGAGCCACTATCTTACATCTCGTTTGCCCCTGTCTCTCTGTTGTTTTATATCTTTATCAGACCATTTTTGTTTTAATAACCACGCTTACAATGTTTGCTTCCTAATCCCGACATCCTCTGTTTGTTCGTGGATGCCAAACGGTAGCGCTAAAATTTATGACATACGGCTATATCTTATCTGTGGCCACTCAGGAGCATATGTCAGCTAACGGCGCTTAATGGACTACCAGTTAATTTAACACTTTTACCCTAAAATTTGATTCATTTATGTAATAACGCAGGACGACACAGCGTGTGCGAAAACACGCGAAATATTTGCGAATTGTACCTACTAATATAAAAAATCAACTTTTTGATGTTGAAGCAACCAAACCTCAATTCTCTATAGGCTGAAAAATGTAATTCTTAAACTATTAACTAAAAAAGGAAACGAACGGGCTCTCAATTCCCGAATTACCTATCTGCAGAAAATATATTAAAATTTTAGTTAACGACGCGTGGCGGTCCCTGAGTTGAGATTATAAGCCTACCTATGAGGACTTTCCTATAAAATAAACACCATATTTATATTGTGTTTAAAATTGTCAAAAAAATATTCAGCTTGTAGCTAATTGGTAGATGAATGGTTGCTAATACCATTTATTAAAAATAAAATTTCATTAAAGAAAAAATAAGTTAGACTTCTTCGAACAAAACTTTGAACTTACCTACATTAGAATGATGACAAAAAAACCAATACTGGCCAAATACAATATAAAAACCACGTCTTTGTTTTAGAGTTAAAATCTGAAACAGTTACATTGAATTCCTTCCACCCTAATTCGCGCCCTTTTACCTGTCAATCAGATGTCAAGGTTAGCGCAATTTCCGCGCCGATCTGAAATTAGCGATTTCGCAAAACGTGCGTATTTAAATTACGCAGAACTTAAGCGTAATAAGAAATAAAAGCTATGATTTAGCTGGGTTGGGAAATAAATGAAATTACCTGTGAAAATAATTCGCGCCCATCAAGGTTTCCGCGCTACGATGCGTCAACTTGACATTTGGGATGCGCATGTGCACGAAACCGAGAGCTGCATTCATTTGGCTTTATTAAATTTTTCAACATTAATCACTCGATCGTGTTTCTGGATTCCACCTTAAATGCCCTGATGAAAGCTATATAAACCGGAATGCTTAATATTGTAATTAAATCACCATGACGACTGATATTAATACTTCTGTCGTTTCAGCGATTTAATTAAAATATAAACACTTTATATGTGTAATGAATATATAACTAGTAATTAATACCAAATTAATTTAATACATATTCATAAAGATGATAAGATGTCAAAAGGCCATCTTAAATAAGTTAGCCTGACTTATTTGTGGTAGGTAGGTACCTATAGATCAACAAAGAAGGAAATGACGACCTATTAATGGAGATAATTTAATCAACGCTTTTATTTTGGCATCTTTTGTTCAATTGCTGCCTAGGCAACATCGTAAGCGGTAAATTGAGGTAAGGTTATCACTATCACCGTGATTTCCAAGCAATACTATAGTGGTAAAAAGTGGAGCAGTTCAGTTCAGAACAGAACACAGGCGGATGTGTATTACATTTTTTTTATGATAATGGAAGGCAAACAAGCAGATGGATTTCCTGATGTTAAGAAATTCACGCCGCCCAGAGACACCAAGGTGGCAATGGTGCATTGCCAACCTGAGGCCGGGATGTTAGGCTTCTAGCAAAATTAAGTTTACCGGCTACCTTACCCTCAAAACCGAAACACGTCAACGGCAAGCATTGGATGTTTTGATGGCAGGAATAGGTAATGCGGTGGTACCAATGTGGGTGAGTCGCTGCGAAACTCTACCACCTAGTAGGATGTCAAGGTAAAACATCCACAACGGTAACATTTACTGTTTTTGCATTCTGGTTTGGAGAATAGGTTCTTTTTCTTTTTTATCTTAGTTGCAACTTTCATTGAAATCTGCCAGTGAGGACATTAACATGGGTAGGTTAATCTCATGAGGCGTATTGCTCCAACGTCACGTAGGCTATAGGTATATCAATATATAATGGTGATCAAATCCAAAAACATTTATAAACATTCAATCACCCCGTATATCTGTTAATCTAACAACCTCTAATGTATCGAGCTTGTTTTACATTATCTGTACTAAGTACAAGCAAACCACTTTCAACCTGTCAAACACATGTCAGTCGCGCCTTTTCTATACCTCGTGACAGTAACATTTGTATATTTATAAAAAGGGGGCTAAAACTTTATAAACTGCCAATCTTAAATATACCTATCGATATATTAATACGTGATGCCAAAACTTTGGACCCCTTTTTACGAAATTTGGCTCACTTATAGTTTATGTGCAGGAGAAGTGCAAAACGCTTTTCTTCAATAATAATGCTTATAAAGTACATTAAATTAATAAATAAAACATTACCCACACTACTATACATTTGACACACACAAACAAATATATTGGCGTGAATTTCTTACCACCAGGAAATTCGTTTGCTTGTTTGCCTTCCAATATCATAAAACAAATAAGTATATATAAATGCTCTATAAAACCCAAGTTAGCAGCTTATAATATTTTTGTTAATGTATTTCGCTCATCACCTACTCGATCCCAGTCATTGATCATAAAACCTTTCATTGGTTCTTCTTTAATTTACGCACATTATTTAATTTATGCACGGTAGCATTTGGCACACAAACAAATATATTGATGATAACGATAAAAGTTCTAAAAAGTTTGCAAACAAGGTAGTTGGTCTTGAGAAATGAAGAAGGCGTTTTTATCAACAAGATATTAAAATTTGTTATGGTCGAATTTCGACCAATGGGCGACCACTAGTCTAAATAATTAGCGAATCATGTCATGTCATGTCATGTGACTAACTACACCGAACAACTGCGAGGCTCGGGTTCGATTCCCGACGGGGGCAGGCATTTGTGTGATGAACATTTAGATGTCTGCATTTCCAGGTCTGGGTGTTTATTAAATTTACTCTAGTATCTATTTAAGTATTTCTATGTATTAGTATCGTTGACTAACACCCATAACACAAGCATATAATTTGCTTACTTTGGGGTTAGATTCAATATGTGTACCTTGTCCAGAGATATTCGTTTATTTATTTATTTATTTATTTATTCATTTAAAGGATACCAAAGAGAACATTATTTAGGCTTTGCAAACAGAATGTCCTACAAAACATTGGAAATCATAACCCTGTTTTACAGTTAGGTAAACCCAGTTAATTGAGCTGTAATATGTACAATATATTACAATACATTTATTACCTGTGAGTATGTATAATATACGATTACCTTGCGTCAATAAACACTGAGATATAACCCATTGATGATTTCATGTTAACAAACTTTAGAACTGACGTATTATCGGTTTATTTACAGTATCCTGGTTAAATATTTTTTTAACCTTCCTTTTTTTCATTTGTGGAAAGCCTATTTAATTATAAATAATTTCTTTCTTTCTATATAGTAACCTATCTCTTACATGTCAGAAAAAATATCCTAAATCTAAAGAGCATAAAATATGTAAGAACAACACAGATACAATTTTTATCTCATACTTTAACATCATTGGTTTTGGTACCTGTTGCACCAGTAGTTGGAACGGCTTTCCCAAACGAATACGACCAAATAACCTAAAATATGCCTGAACTTTTCTGCGATTTCCTTTAGTACTTATTTCTGATATTTATGGATATTCAAAAATATTATTCAAATTACAAGATAAGTATTTATCAATTTTTAGCAGATTCGCGAATGAAGAAATTAATATTTTTTAAATCCACGATGACGACCGAATTTGATGACCTACATTTACATAATAAGTCTAGTATCTCTATATACATAGTATAAAACAATCACGCATATCGCTATTTATACGGTAAGAACTTTTAAACCTAACAATAGACAGAGTGTTTTTAAGAGGAAGTGTTTTATATAATACGAGATAAGAACCCGGCTTAGCTCGGGTAAAATGTGACACATAATATATATCTAGGTGCAAAATGTAGGTAGATATTTCTGTAGTCACCGGTTTTCAAGGAATATTAAAGGTGTAAGCAAGACATAGCTTCGTATAGCTTCATTGTGTTTAAAAAATATAGTAAATAAAACTGCCAAGTTTCTACACAAATATATTTTATTTTAAATCAACATTTAAAGTAAAGTAGCATAAAGTAACAAAACAAATTGCAATGAGTACTCATCCGAGAATTTGGCAACGGTACTTATAAAGGAATATTCTCTATTACACATCACAAAACGGAACCTTTATCAACTACCCAAGATGGCAACTGTGATTTGTCTGTCAAGTGTCAATACACTAGAATTTAACAAAATACTCGACAATCCGAATTTTGCGGATATATGTTGTCGACTCAAAATCATTATTTTTTTTATGTTTTATTATTCAGGTAAGGTTTCAATCGAGTCTACCGTACCCCTTGACGAAATTATTAATATAGATAATAGAAAAACAGGAGAAGTGCAAAGATTTGCAAAGTGACATAAAACAAATCGTACTACAATCGACTGTAGTCTGTCCACAAATTTATGAAAACCTTAAACCTTAACCTTGCTAAGCCATGGGATACTTTTATTTACGTTTACTAATAAGACGGCTGATGTTATAGGTTGGTATAAATTTCACTTGCCGAGGTGTAAGAGTACTGCAAGTGCCGAACACTGTTATTACAGCGGCATGAATATTGTAGTAGCAAGTTGCTGCACACCACTCTACCACGAGAGATATTGTTTGTAATTACCTTCTCAACCTTTGCTCTACTTTTAACAACTGCTACTTGCCAGCCAGGAAGGCAAAGGTCTTTTTGTACAGGAAATCAGTTCTATCACAGATAACTCTAATTCAAAACTAGATACTGCTCTAGCTTATGCCTGCAATTTCGCAGGCCTATTAAAGTGATTAGGATCCTCATGAACATATTGAAGTAACAGAAAACTAGTTGATGCTTTTTTCAACGTCTTATCTCTTTGTATGCTAAAATTTACAAAAATCGATCCACCTATTTCACGAAAAACGGAACGTTACCGAAGAATGTTAGTATTACTTTCATATCATAACACAATTACACAATTTTATATGTACAAAATTATAGCTAGGTAAACAGTAAACCTGTCTATAATCTATCTCATTGTTTGCCTTTCAAACCCAAGAGCTTACTAAAGATCTCTTGTTCATATCTTACTACTTTTCTTATCTAAGTTTTATCAGTGGAAATTTGTGAATAGAAATAAGAACAGTTTATTTCTGTCACAACGCACACAGGAAAATGAATCCAAAACAAATTTTTACACTCAAATTTAATAGTCCTGTAAAACAAATATTTAAATCAAAACACATTTCTGAAAACTGCATTTATACTTAAATTCTTATTAGACAAAATATGTAACTATTACAGGATCTGCAGCCCCTGGGGTGAAGAAAGAGACCAAAACAGTAAATATATTTGAAGCCGACGTCAGATGCAATAGACCACATCGGAAGTAAGCTCTTTCTAAAAAATATTTGTTAAAAAGTGACAAAAAAATCGATTAACATCCATAAAAAGAGTTTGAAAATAAACAAAATAATGTTGCCAATGGGATTAGACATGTATCCAAATCGGCGATAGGCTTGCCACCTATCACATTGTGGGAACTAGTGTCTTCGGCTTATCGTGGGTACCCTAGTAGTATGCCTTTGCTCTTGGCTGGATTTTTTATATCCGGTCACGCTAAGCAGACTAGATGGATTTAAATGAAATATACTCCAGATGACGCGGTATATCGCTGTTTTTTCCCGATGTGAGATTTCTGTGATTTTTTATAAGAATGAAGAGACTAGAAGTTGAATTTCTTGTTGGTAGCGTCCTTGGACCTTCACGTCATGTGTCGTATAGGCCAAAGTTAAGAACCTTGTTGGGTACCAACGTTAGTTGATACTTGCCCACCTGATTTTATTGACTTTACCATTACTTACTTTATAATTGAAGCCGTAACACAACACTGGCAAACACTGAAGTTGTGGTGCAGGAATGAGTATCAATCCAGGCGTCATTGGAAGAATCTTCCAGCTGTATTCTATGTTATCCATCGTCGGACCTATTTCATTGTAATTTATTGAAAAAAGTAGCATGTTTAATATAAAAATGTCAAGTAACGTGAAGTAGAACCATCTCGATCACGTCAGCTTTCAAACAACAAACTACATGGAAACCGATTCATCCGTTCAAAAGTTATAATGCCACACACACATACACGCACACACGCACAAGTCAAACTTCTTCTTCTTTCATAAATATGGCTTTCAATCGTTTTCCCGACTAATTTAGCCTATGTCAGGTACAGGTTCACCACATAGTAAGTATTTTACTTTATCTGAAGATATTAAGCTACCTAAAAGGAAAAACCACAATATATATGGCCGGCACCAAACTTTACAAAATACAGACACACATATGGGTTTAAGTACTTATTTTTTTTATAATTTTAAGTTTATACACACACACACACGTCAAACTTATCATGGCCACGGCCGTTGGGTGAAAAACAAAAGGATTGTGCAGATGCCAAATAATATCAACGTCAAGTTACGTAAAAGATTTTAATTACACTGTACTATAACATAGTCTTGTACTTTTCCATGAATGACTGTTAATTAATAGCTTTCAGCCGGATTCGCTTTTGAAGCATCTTCAAGGCTATACATTAATTATAACAACGAAATTATAAACGCGCTTATGAGTTCTTTACTACATCTTTCTAGCACCTCTACGAAATTTTAAGAGGAGGTTTCATAGACTTTTAAAAGACGGCACCGCATCGGCATCTAACTCTTTGTGTTGCAGATATCCATGGACAGTGGTTACTATTTTTAAACTACAGCAAAAACGGGAAGGTTCTTAATTCGACTAAATCTTTTTTTTTTTTTTGGTTTTGGTGTTTTCTAACGCGATTAATCTGCCAAAAGCCAAATCGTTTTAATGTTTTTTTAGAAAAACAGATTATGATTCTGAAGTGATTTTGTATTTATTTTATCATTATCCGATAAATAGTTTTTGAGTTTAAAAAAATTACAAATCGTGATGTGGTACTTAATGAAATAGTTTAGTCAATTTTTTAAGTTTTACTGGGGTCTTGGGTGTTGGACTTGACTGCATGAGGTTCCGAGTTCGTATTCCGGTTTGCCCAACAAAAAGAAAATTGGATTTTTCCAATTTTCTAATAATAAAAAAATGTTGGTCGGGATTGGAAATGTGCCCGGTTCGCGATAGGCTTGCCACCTATCACATTGTGGCACTTAGTATATTCGGCTAGTCGTGGGTGCCCTGGTTGTGCCTCTGCCTATCTCTTCGGGGATATAGGCGTGAAGATACTTTTTTTTTACTGGGGTCTCATAAAAACATTTTTTCTGACAGTTGAAGATGGAGATTGGGTTAGGCTATTTCTTATTCTGATCGGTTTTCGGTGTCGGTCGGTGTTTCAGTGGAAATGAAAGCAAGAGGCGTGATAGCTACAACTCCCAGTCAGAATTAAATTCATAATCTAGCTCGAAGTGTCAAGAAAAATCTTGTCCTTTTTTTTCAATCTCACTCCCATACCGCTCGATGCGTGTACATGTAACGGACGTCGTTCCAATATCTTTGTTACGCGAAATAGCCGTAACATCTACTGGAACCTAAATATATGACCGATTTAAAAAATATATCTATATACATATATAAAAGAAAGTATGGTTTGTTACAACACGTACCTATAACTCGAGATCTGCTGGACCAATTTTAATGGTTTTTGATTCGTTGGATTTTTCTGCTATCCAAATAGCAGAATACACCTTAGAAACAATAAAAACAAAAAAAACATGGAATATAAATCGTCTATATATATAAAAGAAAATCGTGATAGTTAAACCGCCTAGGCTGAAAATAGATGGAGAGGTAGCTTAGAACCGGGAGAAGGACATGCGGTACAATTTTATCCCTTACGTCAGTGAGGAAAGTAGGAAAAACGACATTTTAATTTTCCCCTTCAAACTGAACGGGCGGAACGAAGTTCGCCGGAACAGCTAGTTATCAATAAAATCTGAACTTTTATTAACTAGGTTGTAGGCTTGTTAGCTAGGTTGTAAGTTAAAGTCTTTGCCGCAACTTGCCAACACTATTGCTACCGTCTTACCTATTCCTATCATGACATTAGTGCTTGCAGTTGTCGTGTTCCATGCTTGAGTTTAGGGCAACCGGTAGATTTGTTCACATAGCCTGAAATCCCTGTTATAAGTTAGAGAAGCACCAATAACACCTATGGTGTCTAAAGGCCTGTTCACTCATAATCAAAGCCGTCCGCTAATTCGCTACCATAAAATACAAATAAAATTCTCGTTAGACAGTAAAACCAAATTACAAAATAAACCTTTATTTTACGTACATAGTTAAATAATAATAAAATTAAGATTGTTAACAACTTAAAAGAGTCATAAAAAAATAATAGGAAATTTCTTACATTTACAATCGTAAAAATAATTTCCTTACTAAACTTGAATTTTTATTAGACAAGATATTTTGACGCTAAGCTTTTGGTATTTTTCTAAAATTATGATTTTTAAAATACTGAGAATTTTTATGAGTGAGGCTATAAAAATAATGTGTTGTATTAAAATAATAGTTGTGTAATACTTAAGTAATAATGTTAGTACCTACTTTAATGTTATGTATATATTACTGTACTTAGACAAACATATGTTATTATCTTTTATAACTTAAAATTCGTTATACACTAAGTAAGGAGTAGATCTTTTATTCTATTACAGTCTATACAACCTATAACTGTACCTATTTCTAGAGATAAATTAAATACTTTATGATTTTGTGTATTTTTAATTAATAATTATTATAAGTTTATTATTCAAAATTACATTTCTAAACCGCTACAGAAAAAGAGGGCTATGTAATGTGTATGACATGTGTTTGTGTGTGTGTGTGTATGTCTGTCTGGGACATCATAATTTTTGGACAGATGGACGAATTTCGTTGTGATTGTTTTAAAAATTGTTTGATAGAACGTATAATTCTGTCGATTTGCTGTCTCCTAGTTCCGTACACAAAGAGGTCTCTTAACGCCGGACAGTTTACATGCTATATTTACTTGTCAGGCTTTAGATTAGTCTACTATTTATCAGCGGACCGTAAAAAAATCGACCATTCGTTGACACTACTAACACCGAGATAACTACATGCGTTATATACTTCAAGGATTGCGACGAAGACTGGACATAGTGATACAATTATTGTTGAGGATAGGCTCATGAATTCTATGTTGGTATGCTGACATCCCACATTCTTAAATGTAGATGTTCATGTGTGCCTCATGTGTTGCCACATTCTTAAGATGTTAAAACTTTCGGTACTAGGTACCACTTGTTGAGTTTCACCAAAAACATTGAGTGTCCGTCACTAGGGGCTTTCTAGGGGCTAGGAAACGTAAATATGTATATTTATTTATTGAAGTTATACTTCTTTTGACACGTTAGGAAAAAATGATGAGGGTAAATTTTTACGATGCGCGCGCACACCGTCACGAAAAACCGACATGATGAAATTAGCTATAGATAACATTTTAGTTTTTTGTGATATTTTTATTAAATATAAAAGAAACTTTATTTAACTAAATAATGCATTATAATAAAACTTTTAATGTATTAAATACCTTTTTTCTATGGTTAGTGTCATTTTGTCTACAAATGTAAA
>NJDD01001048.1:539753-568149 GCA_002245505.1 Calephelis nemesis
CGTAAACTTTTGACACCTACCCTCCGATTTTCCGAATAGTTTGCGTTAAGAAAGCACTTTTTCTAACTATGCCTCTCCACTACTCAGGTCTTGCCACTGTAACTATGCAGAAACACGAAACGTGAGAAAAACTTACCTAATATTTTTATTCCTTGGACGAAATACGAAAATTAATTTAAACCCAAATTAAACAAATCAAATCAAACTCTATGCTTGTGTTATACCTACATAGAAATACTTAAACAGGTAAAAGATGGATCTAAGCGTGTACGCTGACCCCTCAGCTAACGTACCTATCATCAATTTAAATTTTGATATTCACATTGCCCTGATCAGCCGAAGTTAGGTACTTAGTTCTACAATATGGTTGCTACCTGTCAAACCATACCTCACTACCTAATAATCAAACATATCCAATCCTGGGAAACGTTTTTCTAAGAAATTAAAAAAGTAAATAAAAAATTAAAAAACAGATCCGGGATTCGAAACCTCATCTAGTTAGAGGCAACTCCGGACCACTAGACCGCAAAGCATCAGCTAAATCCTTTACGTAACTAGGTAGCAACTATTGATTACAAAGTTCCATCTAATTAGACATCAGAAAATTTATTTCGCCAGTAATTCAACTAAAAAAATAAACTGAGTTCCTTGATATTTTCTTACTTAGTTATAAGTCTACTTTTTACTTTAATAAAGTAGCAGCTTTTGGTATTAAAAAAAACATTCTACATCCAAAAAAGATCTTTTTTTACATACCTAGGTATAAATCTACTTTTTACTTTAATAAAGTAGCAGCTTTTGTTATTAAAAAAACATTCTACATCCAACAAAGATCTAAATAAAACTTAGTAACCCGCCCATATTACTAGGATATCCAAATACTCGTACAGACACATCCCCAATTAATCACCTACACAATAAATCCATCAGATGATCCGTTAATACAACAATAAATCTTTTATTTTACGATAAATGCCAATAAACTACCTTATAACCCAATAAAATTAAAGAGGTGCATTCCGTATCTGAGCTACATTCAAAACAGGTGTCGCTTTATTCAGTGTCATAGCCCGCCGAACTAAAAACAAGTGCTGAAAAAATATTTACTTCAAAAATAGAATTCGAATTCCGCGCTTAATTGCGCTCCTGCCAATGAGCGAGCGTCGTGTGTGAAACAGATAGATATATTTTAGAACAGGATGGAATGTTAAAGGAGTTGCCCGCCCCGTTAACAATATGGCGTATAAGTTGATTGGCGGGCTTTTACGCGGTGCCTCCCAATATGTGTGGCGCGGAAATCGGAAGGCTGCGGGAAATGTGGTCTGAATGAGGGGGGACAACGGATCTAGACTAAAAAACAGATATTTTAATGACGCGGTATAGATAAACTAATTGAAGAGAATACCTACATGAATATTTACATTTCCTCTTTCAGTAATGGCAAAGGAATATTCATGAAAATGCCTAGTAATTAATACTGCGTACATATTGTTTTTTGTCTTGAAAGTAATTGGGTATAAAGATATTACTTAAGTATTTAATCAAATTTATGTGCATAGTTACATTTTATAAATAGAATTATAAACGCAATACTTGATACCTACATTGTAGCTTTTAATTACTCACGTGTATTTATAGTCAAATGTTAATGCGTAGCTTGATTTCACGATAAAGGTGAGGTGGTTAACTCCTGGTGAAGAGTAATTACATACATAAATATCTTTACGCCAAGTCCCTTACGGGGTAGGCAGAGTGTATCGAGTTCCAGACCTCACGATCCTGACAAACCTATGAAGAGAGTTTAATCTATTGCAGTCACGTCCGGCATCTATCTTAGTTGTGAAGATCTATCTTAGTTGAATTTGTGCCCGATTGGCGAGATACTTACTTACCACCTATCACATTGTGGGACTTAGTGTCTTCGGCTAGTCGTGGGTGCCCTGGTGGTGCCTCTGCCTACCCCTCAGGGGATATGGGCGTGAAGATTCTTACTTACTGTGAATATGGCAGCAATGCAAGTGCTTCAATTCATTTAAAACAAAAGGCCTGCTCAATACCTTAGCACGCTTTACAAGGTCAATCTAGATTAGGGAACTTAAACTTATTCGTTTAATGTCCACCTATAGAATCAATTTTATTGTTTTCCTGCAACATACATATTTTCACGCCAAGTTCCTTACGGAATAGGCAGATAGTATCGAGTGCCAAACCACATGGTCCTGGCAGACATGCCTTGCTTCCTCCACATTCATTACCCTTTTCATACAAACACACCGGTTTCGGAGACTCCTGACACTCGAACACGAACGATTTCATCATGGAATGTCAACCTAGGTTTCCCCGTGTACCTACATCCATCAACATTCACATTGTATATCTGCTTTGTCATTCTTTCATCTGTCATTCTTTATACATGTCCGAACCAGCGGAGCATGCCATTTTATTTTAACACGAACACTTTCTTTCAATCCCACTCTTTCTCAGATTTCACTGTTACATATGCGGCCAACGAGCTTAACACCAAAGATTTTTCGTAGCGATCTCCTCTTCTTCAATTGTTTTAATGTATTAGTTTATGTACTGTACGACCAAATTTCGAGAACCAAGTTCACTGGTTACCCTAGTCAAATAAATACAAAACGGCAAGCACTAACGATATTGCTGCAAGAATAAGTAAGTGGTGTTATCAGTTAAAAAAAAATCTCTGATAAATGGTAGTACCAATCCGGATGGGGCTGTTGCACCACTTATAAGTACGTAGGTCACACTATAAGTTTAGCGTAACTTAATAAAACAACATATTATGACCAAAATATCATGTTTATTGCTTTTCAAAATAATCTCCTTTACATTTTGAACATTTTTTCATCCGATCAAATCATTTTTAAAACAGGAGGACCAGATCTGAAGGCATGTTTTCTACGTGCTGGTTGAACGCTATCACTGCCTCTTCGGAGTTGATAAAAGTAAAATCTCACCCAATCTTTGGTTTTGGAGAAAATACAGAAATCACAGGGTGCTAGGTTGGGTTGAGTGACGAGATGTACTTTTTCGGAAACTAAAAATGAGTTTGTTTTGTTGACCGTGTGTGAAGAAGCGTTATCATGGTATAGGAGAATGCGGCTTTTGGGTCGACTTTCGCGAAATTTTTCTTACACCCTAGGTAAACAAATGGTAGCATACCACTCGGCATTACCACTCTTTTGATTTTCAAGTGGAGTTGTACAGATAGGTACATAGATTGTATAGATAGAAAAAAAACGCGTTCATTTTTTTTTCTAACATTTCTCGCCTGTCTCACTTTTGTTGACCTGTTTTCATCTTCAAACACCCATTCAAAAGATTACTGGTTTTTTTTTCGGATACAAAACAATAAATCAAAGTTTCGTCTGTCATAAACAGCATTAGAATGTCCGTGGTCGTACTTCAGTAGCATCTGTGAGCACCATTCCACGCGAGCCCGCTTCTGCTCCGGTGTCACTTCATGAGGGATCCAACGACAACAAAGTTTCCGAACTTTCAATTCTGTATTTGAAATCTGTAAAATTTTCTGAATTCGGCTCATACCTATCCCCAATAGTTCTCGAATTGTCTCATAGGTAATCCGGGGGTTTGCTTCAATTAACCCAGTGGGCAGCCACAATATTTTCGTTGACGGCAGTTGAAGGCCGCCCTTTACGAAATTCGTCATGTAAAGAAACTCGACCTCTCTCAAATTCAGCAAACTATCACCTCACGGTGCTCAAACAAGGTGCTCTTTTCCCAAAAGCGTTTTGAAGACGAATGGCACAGTCTTGCGGAGAAAGAGAACTTTTAAAATCATAAAAAATCAACGTTCTAAAACCTTTTCGACTTAATTCAATTTTCGTTGCGTACGAAGAACTTTGATGTGTGATAAAAAAACAATTGGCAAATTATTTCCCAACAACTGTTTTTTTTTTATTATTAAGAAGGTTGCATTATTATTACGTTTTAAAAATGTAACATTCGAAATTCAAATAGTTCCGATTAACTAGAAGTGCAAAACTTTTAGTGTGCCACATGTAGATAGTAGGTCTACAATTTTTTTTTTTTGGTAAGACACTTTAAAAGCCTGTTATCATTGTCATTATCATATCACTTTTGAAGAAAAAACAAATCCAAGAACGAATAGACAAGAGCAATAACAGTAGATTATCGCAAGTTATAACTAAGAGACCGTTGCTAGGAATAATGAACTGATCTCTTAATGAAATCTGCGTGCTTGTTTTTTTTTGTTGAGTTAAGTATCAGATAAAAAGACTGAATTATTTCACTATTGCAGGGAATCAATTGGGTAGATTCCTAGAAAAAAAACAAATTAGTACATTTACTTCTGTTTCGTCGTCCTCGGTGACGTATCCGGCAAACATACTCCTAAGCCTCAGTCAGGTTTTAGGATAACCGCTTTTTAAACCGTGACGTTTTAAGCAGCAGTACCTGGATGACTAAAAAATTCGCCAATAATTTATTATTCGCCAATAGACAAGTCATATTTTTTAGTTTAAACACGAATAAAATGACATTTTCTAAAAATGATTTCTAGCTAGATCGATTTATCGCCTCCCAAACCTCTTACATACTTCATGAAAATCGTTGCAGCCGATTCCGATTATATATTTATAAATATACAAGAATAGCTCATTCAAAGATATAAGATTGATTGATCGGCAGTAAAATCGGTGCTTTTAACATGTGTTGAGACGCATGCTGGATACTGAACCAATGCCATCACTAAAGCCAAAGAAAAATCCCTGAAATCAAAAATAAGAGATGAAGGAAGTAAATTAAATTTTTGTCTTATTTCCTAGGCACGGGATAATGAATACCTACTTTTTTTATGATAATGTAAGGAAAGCAAGCATAGAGATTTCCTGATGGTATGAAATTCACGCCGCTTAGAGACACCGTATGCGGCGATTGTTTTCTTTCTTTAAAAATCTGTGATTTTTTTTTAATTTCTTATTATTTATGTAAGTAAATAAAATCATCCATAACATTATAAATACTAGAGTCTGTCTATCTGTTGCGTTGTCACTGAAAAACCGATGGAATGTTTTTGGCGGAATTTGATATGCATATAAATAAATACACGAGTTTAAACATAGGATATTTTTTAGCTAACGTCAAAAAAAGGATTAGGTTATATCTCCGACACCCTATATTTTTTATGTTGATAGGCTATCGATCGATTTCTCCATAATTCTGAGCTGATTTTAAAACCCTTTTTTTAAACGATTCCCCCCGTGTTCGTCCGGGCTCCTTTGCAGAATAGACCATCTGCCTTCCTTGCCAGGCAACTCGTAAAAGCAGAGCATTGGCTTACCGTCACTAACACCGTGACATTTGACTCGCCCGGATTGGTACCACCGCCTTACCTATTCCTGCCGCCATAAAGTCATGACGTGTTCCGGTTCGGAGGGTAAGGCAGCCGGTAAACTAACTTTTGCTCGAGGCCTAACATCCCGACCTCAGCTTGGCAACGCACCATTACCACCTTTGGTGTCTCTAGGCGGCGTGAATTACTTACTATCAGGAAATCTGTCTGCTTGTATGCCTTCCTATAACATAAAAAATATTTATTTTTTTATGTCATGTTAAGGATTGTCCAATCCAAACCCATTTCTTAAATTTTTTGGACATTTTTTTTTGTTTTAATCATTTAATGATTCAGTATTAAACATTATACAGCCCCGAACTTTCACCCTTGTGCGACCATACCCTATTTTTAAATTGTAAATAAATTTTCATGGAAGTTTACAATAAGTTTACAAGAATAATAATTTACTTAAACTGTTATTACTCGTTAATGTCAGGCGCAAAGGAGTTGTCCGGGACATCTAGTAGTTATCATAATATTAATATGTGAAGCAAAAACTTGGCACCCCTTTCCACGAAAATTGAGATTGAAAATTGATTGAAAATTCCACGAGGAATATGAAATTTGTCACACTTAGATTATGTGTAGGAGAAGTGTCGAACGTTATATTTTTTTTATTAACAATGCTAATAAGTGCATTAAATCGTGATTAAATCAGAAAATAAAACATTAACAACAAACACATAATACCATGCATTTGACACACACAAACAGAAATATTGATAACGATTAAAGATCATAGATAGCGCACAAACTAAATTCATACCGTCTTATTAATAAATATGGACTAAGGTCGGTGTAAAGTTAAGTTGATATTATAGTCTGTATCACATTGTAATAAGGACTATAATCCATGGTTAAACCTTGGAGTAACTTACGCCGCGTTTATTAATAAGGCAGATAATGTTTGGAAACCAAGTAGTTGGTCTTGATAAATGTAGATGGCGTTCTTGTCAAAAAGATATTTAACAACCTTAATAGTGTTTGAACATTATATTTTAATCATTTATATCGAGTAACATACAATTAAAATTTATTATGGTCGAATCTCAATCAATGGGTGACCACCATTATTTATAAAAATGAATACCCATTTCGAATGTTGAAAAATTGACAGGTGAAAGATTAACAAAGCAGATATACAATGCGAATGTGGATAGATGTAGGTACCCGGGGAGGCAAATGTTGACATTCAACGATCAGATCGGATATTATCTGAGGATGGTGTTAAGAGTCTCCGAAACCGGCGTGTTTGTATTAAAAGGATAATGAACGTGAAGGAAGCCAGACAGGTTTATCAGAATCGTGTGGTCTGGCACTCGATACCCTCTGCCTACTTCGTAAGGGACTTGGCGTAAAGATATGTATGTATGTATGTTATAGGTACCTATTTCGCGTGGTTATCGCATCACGCCTAAACGGGTAGACTAGGTTTTCTAATTCTTGTTTGCTGTGTTAGTTGTTGGTAGGAGAAGGTTCTTACGGAAAGAAAAACCTAGGAAAATGCGGAGAAGACGCGAAAAATGTTTATTTATTCCTGTCTTGTGGAACTAGTAGAAGCAGTTAATGTTAAACGATCTTAATTGCCAGCGAGTTTATATTTTAGTATATTTTTATTTTTATTTAATTATATCGTTGTTAAATGACTGGTTAGATTTGAATACGGTTTTTTTATTGATAGACGGGGTAAAACTTAAGCTATGTTTTAGTCAAATTATACTTTATAATTAAAACTTTGTTGTTGGTAAAATATTTCACAGTATGCTGAAATATCTTGGAATAATAAAATATAACTTTTTGAAATGAATTTATTAGCGGAATATGTGCATATTTATGCACAATTACTACAAAATATTAATCATACCAACATAACCTAACTCATTGCGGTACGTCAATATTTTTAGATTTAAAAAAAATGTTTCAATTTATTACAAACTACAAATTCAAATATTTACATGACACATTTCGCAAATAAATAATTTAATTTCAAGAAAAAAATGTCATTGACTTACATCTGTGTCACAACCACGTAACATATTTACTATGGGGCTTAATTCATTCAATAAAATTCATTAAATAAAAATCGCGTGTGATTTTGTCATAGATATTTACTTATTTATGGTATCGTCATTGATACCTACCATCAGTTTTGCGCAACTTTCATATAAAAAAATAAAAGACATAAGTTTGCTATGTTTTTCATTCGCCCAAATCATATCACACTAGTGGCCTTATATCTGAATGCCTTTAGATTTACTTTCAAATTATACGGGTTATATTTTTTTAAGTAAACTTTATACAAAATTCGGGTTTACTGTGTATCTATGGAAGTCCCGCCTCTTATTAGGTAGTATGTCTAAACTCTCTCTCTTATCTTCATGTCCATATCCCCGAAGAGGTAGGCAGAGGCACAACCAGGGCACCCACGACTAGCCGAAGATACTAAGTCCCATAATGTGAAATGTGGCAAGCCTATCTCCAACCGGGCACGTTTCCAATCCCGACCAACATTTTTTTTTATTAGAAAATTGGAAAAATCCAATTTTCTTTTTGTTGGCCGACCCGGGATTCGAACCCGAGACCTCATGCAGTTAAGTCCAACACCCGGACCGCTCGACCACAGAGGCGATTGTGGCATTGAGGCGATGTATATACTCTTTGCCTACCATGTATTCTGCTGGTCTAGGGAACAGCAGACTTGGGCCGCAACTGTACGAATAAATTAATATTCAACTATAATTCGAACATTAACATAAGGACATTAATAAATTTATCACTCGCTCAACTTGCTTATTTAAAATTTAAATAATGTTTTTGAATTTCAAATTTCACAATACAATATTTTATTGAAAATTAATTTTGGAAAGATATCTTTACGACGATTCAATCATGTTTTGATTTCTTTATAGCATTTTACAGCGGCTCATCCGGGTTACAGTATCTATCTATATATATCTATAACTAGCTGTCCCGACGAACTTCGTTTCACCCGTTCAGTATGAGAAATATTAAAGTATTATTTTTCCCATTTTGCAATTTTCCTGATTTTTCTTTTCGTAAGAACCTTCTCCTGATCATAAGTAATACAATAATAAAAAAGTTAGCTAAATCGGTTTAGTCGTTCGGAAGTTATGCGCTTACCAACACATTTAGCGATTCATTTTTATATTATAGATTCCTGATGCTATGACATCCTTACAATGGGTTAAATTAGTCATTATTCATTACCATGAATACTGGTTTTAGAGTACACTGCACTTTGCAACAGGCTAGGCCTCCACCGCCTTACCCCCCAACGGCCTTAGCCTTGTCGCGGCGGGGAGGCGGGAAGGCTAAACACTGGGGTCAAGCTAAGACCTCGGCGACACCAATTGGACTGCGACGGCTGCTCATCAGTAGCCCTTTCTGCCCAAAAGGGGGGACACGTGAGCACACATAGGACTTTAGTCCAGAGTACATAGAGTAATCGATAGACTTGCGCATTAGGCAATAAAACGCGCATCTAGAATTTAAAGGTGGCGATAATGCCAACCCAGGGCTGTGTAAAACTAAACTTTTTGCAATTATACATTCAAAACCAAGACACAAAAGTGGGCACTTTAGCTGTAGCGATAGGACTAGATATGGCGGGTGTACCTAACCGGAAAAATTGTCACAAAACTCGACCATCTATTGTCATTTTAAGCCCTACGCTAAACAAGGGGTATAAATTTATGTGTCTGTGAGTGCTTGTGTGTGGCATCGTAGCTCCTCAGCGGATAGACCGATTTGAAGCGGTTTTTTGCAGCTATTTTAAGGTCATCGGCTTATTTGCAGCTTTTTCGTAAGCATCAGAATAGATATTTGAGACCTAACAGACCTAACAGACCTAACGTGGTACAACTGAGTTGGCCTGATAATGAAGCTCAAAGATAGGAAACGTTACCTTGATTTACTGGTAAATCCATCGAGTTTGGAGTCATTCCATTCGCCTTAACTAGATCGGTTTTTATTTTCTGATGAGGAGGACTCAATGGGCATGGGGGTACAAACGGGGGGCAGGGAAGGGCAGCCCCCTGGATATCGTATTCTCTATTGTTATTGATTATAATTCTTATTTTGCAGTACAGCACTATACAGCATAAATGGATTAACATTTGAAAACCGCGCGGCGCATCAATTTTACTTGCAAACGGTGCAAGCAAACGCCGTCCACGCTCGGGTCTGTGGTACTCTATGCAAACTTACATAAGAATATGTAGGTCACACTATAAGTTTAGAGTAACTTGAAAAAAAACAACATGTTATGACCAAAATATTATGTTCACTGGTTTTAAAATAATCTCTTTTACATTTTTAAATTTTTTTTAATGCGATCGAATCATTTTTTAAAACAGAAAGACCTTAGATCTGAAGGCATGTTTTCCACGTGCTGATTATATAGTATCACTGCCTCTTCGGAGTTGGTAAAAGTAAAACCTCTCATCAAATCTTTGATTTTTGGGGAAATACAGAAACCATAGGGTGCTAGGTCGGGGCTATGCGTAGGATGAGTAACGAGATGTACTTTTTCGGAAACTAAAAATGACTTTGTTTTGTTGACCGTGTGTGGAGAAGCGTTATCATAGTGTAGGAGAATGGGGCTTTTTGGTCATCTTTCGATAACTTTTTCTAACACCCTGGGTAAACAAATGGTAGAATATCGAAACTCGTAGTTGAGAAATAAAACGCGATCATTTTTTTACCAACGTTTCTCGCCTGTCTCTCTTTTGTTGGCCTGTTCTCATTTTCAAACACCCATTTACAAGATCGCTGGTTTTTTTTCAATTTCAAAACAATAAATCCACGCTTCTGTTTCTGCTCCGCTGTCAGTTCATGAGTTGTCGTTGGATCGACAACAAAGTTTCCGAACTTTCAATTCTTCTTACTTTCTTTCTTTCTTTAAGTTTTGGCCTTCACGTTAGTATTTAGCCATTAATCAAGTAGAAATTTGCATCGAATTTTATATAAATTTTATTTACTTATAATTAGTCATCAGTCATAAGTCGTCAGGAAGTCATGTCAGGCTCTTGGATAAAGCGGTAGCTCATTACACAAGCTCTGTAATGAGATTTAGCGGCAATGAGGAAATACACGATACGATAATTTCTTAATGATTATTTCATTTGTGATCTTTCACTGAACAAAATTGTACAAAATGCCACCAAAATTGACTAATTTCACTCAATATTAACACGAAATTCAATAATTATTAAAAAACTTCGACCATCTCATTTCCCGATGGCGCCAAAACTCCCTCAACTCTTCTTGTAAAATTTTCTAAATTGGGCTCATACCAATCCCCAATAGTCCTCGAATTGTCTCATAGATAATGAGTTTTCTTCAATTATCTGCTTAACAGTAGCCACATTATTTTCGTTGACGGCAGTTGAAGGCCGCCCTTTACGAAATTCGTCATGTATAGAAACTCGACCTCTTTCAAATTGACCGTAGTTTCACAAATTCATTCCGGGTAGGGATCCACCGCCTTACCTATTCCTGACGCCATAATGACACGATCCGGTCAGAACTATTCAGTTCATATTCATTCCGGTCAGATTCTCCCTAGAACTACCCTAGATAATTACCTAGCCCCTTGGCCACAGGTCAGCGATGCTCCTTCATCTTTGATGTCTATGGGCCTGGAGAGCCAACAAAACGACCATCAAAACAGCCGTGTGCTTTCTTTGTATTCTCAAATAAAAAAAAATACAAATAAAATATCCAACACCGATTGTGTACAACAGTAAAGGTTCGTATCCGTATCCGTGGATCTAAATTATCAGATCACTAAGATCTGGCACATCACTAGTACGTATGAACAATTTAATTTTATAGAAGCGCCTGTAAAATAATTAATGCAACAAGTTTTATCGTCGCCAGTCATTGTGTTGACTTTTTCTTATGGGATAAGAAAACGAAACAAAGATTCCCTTTTAGTTTCATAGCAAATAAACAATTTAATTAATTTACATCAAACAAATGAATTACTTAGTTTGTTAGTTACTCCACCCTAACCCAAGAAGCAACACTAATATGGCAGCTGGAATATATTATGAGATCGCATAATCTACCATCTACCTACAATAATACCCATATGTACTGAGTGTTATAACGATATGTCATTAAAATATATAATATATAGAAATATTTGTAACATAATGTTTAGTAGATAAATAAGAAATTTGTAATTTGTGCTATTTTGAACCATACACTTTTATGCCATAATGGTAGGCCCAAATGATAACATATTATGTGAAAGAGCACAAACCTTTAAACTGTACCAAAATATTACTTTGTGTTACTGCCCTCAAACGTTTCCACTTTTTCATCACAACATGTGTACCTATACATTGGTATAATATAGATTTGATAACACTTTCAATTTATTTATCATCCTTCTAAGTTCTAGTATTAGTAAAGAAAAACATCGTATTCACACAAAGACTTATTTGGGAACAACAGGGTCTGTTTTTCTAAGCACTGAAATTTATAATTTAAAGACAATCAACGGCTGCATTATTTCACAAAAGGCTGTATAGTGTATAAGTATAAAATCTGTGTTGCAAAAGATGCAAAAATAACATGATGCCTTTTTTTGAAAATCGAATCAAAAATTAAAATTGGAATAAACAACTCTGTATTTAAAAACGAAAAAGTTCCTCTCTAGAACATTTTTCTAAGTAAACTGAAACAACAATATTTTGACAACTAAAATAGAGAGCAGAACTTACAAAAAGCCATGTGTGGAAGTGTGTACCACCATAGTCGAAGTTCAAGGGTCTGTAAGAAAGGCAGCACATGTGTAAATTGTTTTAGTTATAATTTACAATATTTGCGTGCAGATATGCGTGAGTCAGTGTATTGTATTCATATAAATCACTTTGCGCTTGTGTTTTGACAGCCAAAGCATCTTATGAACAGCGGGAGTGCTCTTGTGTGGTCTCTATCTGAAGATTATAGAAAAAAATTGCCACTTGATTGAAGTATAGAGTTTTGTTTAAAAAGATACAGTTATACTAAATTAAAAAGTACTGCTAGCTAAAATACTGCAAGTTTTTATTAGTGTTACATACATACTAAAATTTTAATTAATTGAACTCCACAAGTAAATATTGTATGTCAGTGGATTAGGTCATCCCTTATAAGGTACTCAATTATATCTTCATCAGGGCACCCGCGACTAGCCGGACACTAAGTCCCACAATGTGATAGGTGGCTTTCGCCAACCGGGCACATACCCAATCCCGAGCACTGTTTTTTTGCTAAGAAAATAGGATAATCCAAATTTTTTTGTTGCTAGACTCGGGAATCGAAGCAGTTAAATCCAACACCTGGACTGCTAGACCGCTACAAAGGCGAAAGTAACATAGCCTGAGCCAGAATTTAAAATTTTCAAGTAGATTGTTGATGCAATCGGCACCTGATAATAAAATGCTAATGACACCTGTGGAGTACAGATTAAATAATGAATGTAATTGTAAACTTGCCATTGTCAGACGCGAACACGAACGTTATAATTATTGATTTTGTATTCATTTATTCGACTGAGGTGTCGCTTGCACTTGAATGATGGGAATGTTTTTGTATGTTTATGTCTTTTTAATATCCTTCCCATGTTTTTATGGTTCCCTAGTCAACAACTACCTCTAGTCTTCCCATCAACGACCGACTGACGATACTGTGCACGGCTTAGCTCAAACGTAATTGGTAGAAAATAGTAATTATTTCATGGTATTTCTTCCATTCATTCCATGTGAGATATTTAAATTTGGAATTTTAAAAATATTGTCGGTGTCAGGTGTGTCAAAACTTTTTTTTTTGGTAAGCATAGAGTAGTTTAGTTCTGTGAATCAGACATAAGTAATAGAAAAAAATATATTCACTCAAAAATATACAATGAATAAGCATACACCGTTATAATGACGTTACTACGTCATTATAATAATGATAAAAAAATAAAAATTAAGCCAGTATCCTCAAAGCACACTCAACACTAGCCGAAGACACTAATTCCCAAAATTTGATAGGTAACAAGCCTATGGCCAATGCGGTACACGGCAACGTGGTTTTTATTAGAAAATTTTAAAAATATACAATTTCTATTTGTTTCCTTACTAGTGGATCGAACCAGGTACCTCTTGGAATCAAGCACAAGACCTGCTAAATCACAAAGACTCATATAACAATATACTGACTTCAAACTTTGTCGGAATTATTAAAAAACATAGCCTCAAGTTAGAGTAAAGTAAAGTTAGTATTACAATCTCTATCACATGGTAATAAAGACAATAATACCAAGTTCAACCTTGGAGTACGTTAATAAAACGGTGTAGATTTTGGAGTGATAATCGAGCTAAGAAAGGAAAAACACCTAAATTTACATCAAAATACAAGGCTCAAAGTAAAAAAAACCGGTTATATTTTAAGTGTTAGCCAATGTAACCCACACCCAGAAGTACAGATCTATCGATCGATCTATGCCCCTATCGGAAATTGAAGCAGGGCTTCGTGGACGGTATCTTCATACCCATATCCCCGAAGAGGTAGGCAGAGGTACAACCAGGGCACCCACGACTATCCGAAGACAAGCCTATCGCTAGCGGGGCACATGTATTCAATCCCAGGCACCGTTATTTTTATTAGAAAATTAGAAACATACGATTTATAATATTTTTTGTTGCGTGACCCGGGGATCGAATCCGGGACCTCAAGAAGTCAAGTCCGACGCCGGACCGCTAAACCACAGAGGCGATAGAGCTTTGTGAATGGTGGCGTTAGAAATGCACGCTAACCTCTGGACCAAACAAGACGGATATAGCTAGGGGTTGCCAAAGTATGGTGGTGGTGGGTAGGCCAAATTTGTATAAAAGAAATAAAATATGTTTAGTTGTAGGAAGAATATTGAACTGTAGTTTAAAAAAATAATAGTATTAAATTTATTGTATTTTTTAATACTTACATGTATTTTAGGATTTCTCGCACTTCTTATTAATGAACATTTTTTTAAAACTTCATACGCCTCATCACGATTATTATAAATCAAATTTTAACAAGGAGCTTATTTTTTATTAAATTAATAGTTGCTCTTTTTTTATCCTCTTGCCACTTTGTTGATGCTGATACATTATTTTAAATACTTTATGGTAGTTCAAAGTTTCAGTATAAAGTATAATGGTAACAGTAAAGTTGAGGACCCTAGACATAGCTAATGCATTGATAATAATTATGCATTAATAATTGTTGTTGTCGCGGCGGGCGTTGCCCGTGTGGTTAACAATCCCACTGGAATATTTTTTCGGGATAAAAACTGTCCTATATGTTAATCCAAGTTACTCTTTATCTGTGCGCCAATTTTCATGAAAATCGGTTCAGCAGTTATACAACAAAAAAAACATGAAATCTTTCGCATTTAAAACATTAATAGGACAGGATGTCGCATCTCGTAAAATAGTTTTTTCTTTGCGCTTTTTCTATATAATTACTGGTAATTACTATCTGTCACGGCGAACTTCATTCCACCTGTTCAGAACTCAATTTGTTTGAGATTTTTTTTCCTAATTTCCTTACAGTTTTTCTCACACTTAAAATGTGAAATAATTAATTGTGTAAAAAAAAGTATCTTCACGCCATATCCCTGAAGAGGTAGGCAGAGGCACAACCAGGGCACTCACTACTAGCTGAAGATTCTAAGTCCCACAATGTGATAGGTGGCAAGCCTATCGCCAACCGGGCACATATCCTATCCCGAGCAACATTTTTTTTTTTTATTAGAAAAATTGGAAAAACCCAATTTTCTTTTTGTTGCCCGACCCGGGATTCGAACCCGGGACTTCATGCAGTCAAGTCCAACAACTGAACCGCTAGACCACAGAGGCGATATGAATGGTGTATATATTTTTAATGCCATAAATTAAAAAAATCTTTTGGGGTGGTGGCATTTTTTAATAATGTTTTGTCTATGTGTAACTAAGTATGAATACCTACAGGCATAAGAGACAGACAAATTTTTTTTTGCATACTAATAATACGAATAGCAGGTTAATAATTTGTCACCCAATCTATTGTGGTTGAAATATAAAATTCCAATTATCCAGACGGCTGGAAACGCTTCCGGGCGAACACCTTTCGGCCGCACCTAAGATATAATCATATATTAACATAAGGACAATGTTGGATATTCGCAACATGATAAAACTTTGACCCCAATATCATTTATTATTGGTTTATGAAACTGTCACTTTTATGGTCTTTAATTAATAATAAATATCATTTAAATGTTATTGTTGTCAGTAACAAAAAACAAACCAAAACACACGTTACCAAAAAAAACAAAGAAGCCTGTACTTTTAAAGAAAAGATCACCTTAGATTAATGTAAACCAGGGTGCTAATTATGTATCTCAGTTGCCAACTCAAAATGGAAAAGTGTAAATCAAATGACGTGGTTTTGTGTTTGCTATATCTATTGTATTTCTGTTGGTCTCTGGAGATAGCAAATATAAAACACGTCATTTGACAGCTATTTGATGTACAGTTTTCCATTTTGAGTAGGCTACTGAGATACATAATCAGCCCCATGTACTCTTTTGTCTATCGCTGACGGATGCTCTAACCATTCAAGCTGCTCAGGACCTAAATCCTGCGGTGAGATGTGTAATTCCTTTTTTAACGATTCTGACGATATTTATGTCGTGTATCTACTCATTTATATATATATGTATATATACTTTTACAACGAAGTCAATAATACATATGAAATTTATTTTGAACCTACTCCAAAGAAGAGGATTTTTTGTTGTTATTTCGATGTAGATATATTTGTTAAGCGATTACGTACTCTGTCTCATTTTTTAATAGTGGCCAGTATTATTGTAGCTAGTGGTCGCCCATTGCTCGAAATTAGACCATTTTAATATTTTAATATCCAAATTTTAGTATCTTGTTAAAAATAACGCCATTTTCCTTTCTTGAGACCAACTACTTTGTTTCCTGAATAGTTAGTGCGCCATCTGTGATCTTTTATTGTCAACATCAATATATTTGTTTGTGTGTGTCAAATGCATGGTAGTGTGGGTAATGTTTTATTTATTGATTAAATGTACTTTATAAGGATTACTATTTAAAAATATTAGCGTTCTGCACTTCTCCTACACATAAACTATAAGTGTGCCAAATTTTATACACCTCCGTTCGCGCAATTTTCGTAAAAAGGGGTCCAAAATGTTGGCATCACGTATTGATATATATATAGATTTATGTAATAAGGGTTTAACGACAATAACACTACAACACGTAGTAAAAAGCGGTATTTTAATATTACTAAAAGAGGATCCTGTTTTATTCATTTGTATGTATAGATAAAACCAAAGTGTAATAAATACAAAGTGAAAACCTTAACTAAGGGCGCTTAAAGAAAATCTCGGCCTACCCTGATAATAGGCTAGGGTCTATATAATCGACTTTGTTAAGGCCCCATACTTAGTCAGCCAAAAGAGCCAATCGCCGCACTCCCCCGTCCCATGGTTACTATGAAATATTGCGAAATATTTTGATTTTTTTCTATCGAGCAAAGTGAAATGAATCGTGGTTTGGAAACACTAGTCTTATAAAGCATATTTTAAATGTTAATCCTGTGTATTTTTGACACCAAGATCCATGATTGCTTTGTATGAAAAAAACATTAAATTGCTTACGTATTTTAGCATACATGGACCCTTAACTATGAAATTAACGTCAACTGCGGGAAATCGAATCGAATCGCCGACATTTTAATAGCCCTAGTAGAAACACAACAGCTTCAATAGGTAAGCCTATGATGTATCCTATGATGAAGTTCGATGTAGGGATGTTACCATCTCATCATTTGCGCCTTGCGAATGGAGTAATGCTCAACCATCACCATCGGTAGTCTAGTGGCCGTGTTTGGAGTTGAATCCTATGATGAAGTTCGATGTAGGGATGTTACAATCTCATCACTTGCGCCTTGCGAATGGAGTAATGCTCAACCATCACCATCGGTAGTCTAGTGGCCGTGTTTGGAGTTGAATCCTATGATGAAGTTCGATGTAGGGATGTTACCATCTCATCGCCTGCCTGCTAATGGAATAATTCTGAGTTAAGGCCACTAGACCAAAGAGGCGACTCTTTGGTCTAGTGGCCTTGTCTTTTGAGAGATCTCACGGTCAAGCAACTCAAAATGAGTTTTTTTTATTTTTTAATAATTGAAATAAGATTGCCCCGGAAATGGATGTGCACCCGGTTCACGTTAGGTTTGCAACCTACCGCATTTTAAGACTACATCTAATTCGACTAATTTTGGTAGCCTTGGTTGTATCTGCATTTCAAAAGTTGTACCATGGTTCAATGTAAACAATCTCCTTTTTACCTCCCGACGCCAAAAGAGGGGTGTTATTAGTTTGACGTGTCTGCCTCTCTCGGGTCTCTGTGTCTGTCTGTCTGTGGCATTATAACTCCCGAACAGATGCAGTGATTTAAATTTTGTTTTTTACGTATTAAAGGTAACTTATGTGCGAGTGTTCTTAGACATGTTTCATGAAAATCGGTTGAGCCGTTTAAAAAATGTGGGGGCTAAAAGTGGGTAGATTTACCGATTTTTTAAATTTTTAAAGGATAAATAAGTTCTTGGTGTCGGGTTTTTTTTTAAATTTTTAATTTAATAGTTATTAAATGAAAAAAAAATTCTGCATCAGTTTTTCAATGCCTAATGTTACGCACGTAAACACCAATGTACAACTCAATGGGAACGGGACCTAGTAGATTCCACCACATTTTAGAACTCACATTAGATAAAAAGTTACAATGGAGGCCCCATTGAGAAACTAAAAATCCAACATATTATGGCTTCGTGTTGCTGATAATTCGCATCAAATCAGCAAACTAAAATAGCAATTGCAACCAATACAACTACACCAATCTGCGAAACCAAAAAATCGGTGAATGAAGATCACTCAACATTGTAGCTAGCAAAGAGTATATAAATACTAGGTACGTAATAAGAAGCGAGACTTCCATAGACACATAGCAATCCCGAATCTGTATAAAGTTTACTTGAAAAAGTATAACCCGTATAATTTGAAAGTAAGTCTAAAGGCATTCAGATATAAGGCAACTAGTGTCATATGATTTGGGCGAATAAAAAACATAGCAAACTTATTATTTTTTTATTTTTTGATATGAAAGTTGCGCCAAACTGGTAGCTAGCTTTTGGCGTGCAAAAGGCGAATGCGGAAATTTTGTTTTTTTTTGTTTTTGCAAACGAGTTAATAGACCATGACGGTATGCGGTAACCGTTGTCATTAGCCTTTTTGTACCAGAAAGGTCACATATGCGTTGAAGATAGTTAAGGTTGTGAAGGCGTCGGGATGTGACGACCTCATTCCCCGCTGTTGGTAACTGGATTACGCCACAAGTCTAGTCAGTCAAAACTATGTGGAAGCTGTGCAGCTCATCCGAATAGGTGCCACCTCCTTACTTATTCCAAAAGCTATAAAATCCTTACTTGACATAGCAGATAGTGACACACCAGTGACATCTACGACTACTGTGTTTATAGGCGACGGTTATCTCTTACTATCAGAAGAGCCGCTTGCTTTTTAACCGACTCTAAAAAGATTCGTTTCTCAATAAAATACATACAGTCTAGTTATTAGATTATCTTGGCGATATCATTAATAATGATGATCGGGTTCGATACCCGACGGGGACAGGCATTTGTGTGCAACAATTGCAGATTTATTACAAACCACGTCCGAGTTAGCTGTGCTCGAAGTAAATTGGCACAAAGATTAAAAAACTTCAAGGGTTGGTTTCTTACGAATTGAATGACGATTCATCCTGATTGGTGACTTCCAGTTTATTCATGTTACTAATACGGCAATGCTTGTCATTGTCGTTATCCATACTTATAGAAAAATATCCGGTAAACTTGTGAAAGAAATTCAATGGCCTACGTCCAGGTTTATACCACGTAATGTATTAAGATAATGAGACCAAAGATGTTAATGGAACGTGCGTTGCCAGCTGAACTCAGGGTATATTTATTGATATCAGGGATCCATCAGCATAACTTTTATCTCTAAAGCCAGCAAAAATTTACTCCTACAGTGATTTAGTCATTTCTAGCCCTTATTGTTTGCAATGGTTCAGCATTCTAGGCATAGATAGAAAATGACCTTAGAATATCGGTCAGCATGATTGTCTTTCCTAATTCAAACAAGTAGAAATATTTTCAAACACCAAAAATTTCCATGGTGTTTCGAGAACATGACACTGGGAATGGGATGATAAGCCTCTTGCGTTTGCAAGTTCCTTACATGTTATGATTGTCCAACGCATTTTACACCACAAAACTATTTCCTACCACGTAATCAAACTATTATTTACCCATTCTTTTTAATATACTTTCTACCATCAAAGTCATATAAAAACAAAACACAATCATATAAAGTTAAAAATAAAAAAGTTCTATTACGCGAATGAGCAGCTCAGATGAACAATTTTATCTTTTAAATTTATCTTAGACACAACATCCATTGCTACTTTAATTTGAAACACAAGAAATATATCTTATGAAAACCAGCAATGGATGTAAAACAGTGCGATAACAACAGACAAGCTTTTTGCATTAAAATGTCGTGGTATGGTAAACCTATCACTTTATCGAAAGGCACCTCGTCCATTTCACCAAGTATATAACTCTCACCGACCTCAGTAACTGCACCAGTTAAAACATAGACGTCATACAATCTAAGTGTATCAACATGATTGCATTCGTAAGTCTATTTCAATTTTCCCGCCAAATATAAATTATTTCCTTAAAAAATATTACTAACTAAACCAATATCTTAACACCATTACACTTTTCACATTAATTTTAATTAAGTATTAAATTTGGTTGGTAGACATTTATTGCAAAATTTTGTTTAATTAAAAAAAATATGAAATGGAAGTGAAATTATTGAAGTATAACATATCAATATTTCATTTAAAATCATTAATTATTTAATGTAGTTTTACTATTGATCTTGCGTTCTCTGAAAACGGCGCATGTTTTAATTTTTAATTCTTTTAGTGTCAAAAACATTAAGCAATGTTTGCATTTATTGCATTTTTTCGTCACAAGATATCCTTATTTTTTTTCTATTCGTTACACAGGACACTATTTTTCATCGCTTTTTTTCCTAACACCAAACATAAGTGCTTGTTACTATAGTGTTCTACTTTAGATGACTAGCACAGTCACTAACAAGTAAATGTTCTTGTTTAAAAATATAGAATTGCTATATTTTTAACAAAATAAAAATAAACTTGTTCATCTTTAAATTTTGTATAGGCTTATAGGAAATTTCTACACAAATACATCTGAAAATATGTTTTTAACTACTATTTTTTTAATGCTATTTAAGCACAAAGTTGTTCTATAATCGTTAGAAGCTTTAGCAGAAAAGCTTCAATGTTTTTTATACATTGAACTTCCCAGTCTTAAGTTTTCCGCCACTTCTTTTTGGCTGAGCACGAAATCAGACTTTAAATTAAGTGATTTTTTGGTGAAGTTTGCTAGTGAAAAGGACAAAAACATTTCTGTTTCAGTTTTTGTAGAAATTGGTTAAAAATCATGTAAAAATATTTATGACAACTAATACAATACACTTTTTATATTAGTGTTAGCATTTCAAGGCAAAACCGCGAGTACATACTCGTATTACATCACCTTACATTTAGCAGGCTATATTTTACAATATTGTGTGTACATAGATACAAAAAACATTAAAACTGTCACAAATAAATTAAACACAGAATATACACATAAATATAAAATTGTAATAAAATAACACATTAAAAGTCAGCATTAATTAGCGATTAAAATATCTGAACGGTGTTGCCACAGGCGCCGAACTTCTTGCATTCATTAAATAATTTATAATTAAAATTTATATAATCTAAAGATATACCTATATATTCCAATTTTGTGCAGCTAATTAGTCACATGTGTATTATAATATTCATAAATCATAATAGCGTAATATTTAGCCGTTTTTAAGTATTTCGCTTTTATTTGAATAATACAGATATGCATCTTTTTATGTCCTTGGCATTTCCGTTATATACTTTTATGGCAAACATAAAAATAGTTTAATTTTTCTATATATTTTTATTAGTTGAGTGAATGTAAAATAAATTGAAAATTTATGATAATTCATCGAGCCTATCATTGTTTTGTGATCTGAAAGTAAAAATAGGTTATAAAATTTATGTTAATTTACCGTGTTTTATTCGACAAATTATAAGTAGATTTTTAAATAATTGAATTTAAAATCATTTTGGCACGCATTATACTTACGTCTCTGTATATTTCGAACACAATAAAAAATTACAATTCAAAAATAATTTTAGTTTTTGGGAAATGTATTTTATTTAGCATATCAATATTGTAAACGAATACATATTACAATAAATGTAAATTAAGACCACCTGTTTGCCTACCAAGCAGCTCGTTACAGTTGCGCATCAATCCCTTTGTTTTGGGCATCGGTTTTTTTGTTACTAACACCGTGACTTCAGCTAGGTAAAGCGGTCACTATCTTTGTATCTGGAGAGTAGTGTTGCCGGTAAACTTGCATATGTAAGAAACTAAACGAGCCTCAACTTTGGCGTCTAAATGCCATAACATATTCCACATTATAATAAGTTTTTGGCAAAAAGTATATTTTTGTGACAAGCTTTCCTTTTTAAGTATAAAATATATGTATACAGTCTAGAAGTACTAATTAAGACATATAAAATAAGCACGAACACGATGGGATGGATAACCTTGGTAATTTCAGGAGTCCCTATGGCCACCTTTCGGTTCCATCATCAGATCAGCTCCACGTCGTAATTTTGCATTGTCATCTGATTTACTCGTGCAGGCAAAATTTTAACTTATTGGGTACTCGGGAAGTGGATCAAATACAACTTACAAGATTCCATTGGGCATATTAATAGCTAAATTATTACTTGTAGATATGCATAGCTATAAAAGTTTATTAAAAAGCACCTTGTGTGAGATTAGCTATTTGTTAGCATTACCTTGCTTTTTATAAATTTTAGACAGAAATAATTAAAATTTGAAAGCTACTAAATGCTTATCCAGCTCGTTTTATTTTCTTTCAAACCGCAAATTAACCATTATTGCTCTATGTAAGTAAACCTACTCCCTTAATAATTGAGCTAGGTATCTTATGTAAAAAGAAGTATGCGTTTGAATCCGGAAATAGCGAGTTTTGGCGCCATCAAGAGAAAAGATGTTAGAAGGTTTTTCATTATTACTGAATTTCGTGTTTATATTGAGAGAAATTGATCAATTTTGGTGGCATTTTGTACAATTTTGTTCAGTGAAAGTTCACAAATGAAACAATTATGAAGAAATTAGCGTATCGTGTATTTCCTCGTTGCCCCCAAATCTCACTACATGAGCTTGAGTAATGAGGCCTTCGCCTCATTACCCAAGAGGGTGAAGCGGTGGCTTGACATGACTTATAGATGACTTATGACTAATTATCATTGAATCTCGATTTTGTTAATTTTGAGGCAAAATACCAACGTAAATGCCAAAACCTAAAGAAAGAAAGAAAAGAATCCGGAAATAGAATGATTGTCTTGTTCAGCGATTCGCAAAGTGGGCTCGGTAGAAAGGTAATCAAAGTTCCGCGAAATTATTATCTATTGTACCTAATTCATCGCCTCAGACCATTAAAATACGTTTTATTGTTTAATTACTTACTTTGACTATTAATCAATAAATCGACAAAATAATTTAATATGCATACATATTATTGAAACTATTAATATCATAAAAGTTTTCGATATTATAAAAAACGCGAAAGTGTGTTTTTATATATTCGTTTGTTTGTATTTCTATAACTTTAACATGTAGTGATGTTGTGGAATATTTTTTATATAAAGATAGGGAGGAGGCTGGTGAGAGACATAATCTACTTTTTGTCCCGATATCTAAACGGGTTTCGGTGGGAGAGCTGTATAATTTAAATATATCTATTTATTTTCATTTACTTAAAATTTGGAATATTTAAAAAGGGTGTTTATTTGGTGTTCCGTCATCTCGAAAGATTGTGAACCCCTGGCCAATTTATCCTTGAGAATAACTTCTATCATGTTGTTGAAACTTTGAGTAGATAGAAACATTATCTATTGATCTACTGCAGTAATTACCAAAGTTTTATAACAAGTGGTAAAAATCAGGAAGTTTTCTTTATTAAACTCTCTGTGTAATCAGGGTCTTGAATAAAGTGGTAGCCATCTTACTCAAGCTCATTTAGGCCCAGTTCGTAAATTCAAGAAACGAGTCGTTTTGCTTACAGATTGATTTTTGTGCGAATAGTAGTACAATTTTTTTATACAAGTAGTAGTTTTTTTTTATTTCTAGTACAAGATCTACTACTGCAGTCTAAACTACAGTCGTCCGTTTTCCGTTTGTTAACTCGAAACCTTTTGTTTAACTATGAGCAACGCTACGTTACTTTTAGGCAAACTGCCTACGAATATACTTATGGTTTACGCTTCGTTGATTAGCCGAGGCGACTAGGTGGTAGAGTTTCGCAGCGACTCGTCCGGATTGGTACCACCGCCTTATCTATTCCTGCCGACATAACGTCATGACGTGTTCCGGTTCGGAGGGTAAGGTAGCCGGTAAACTTACTTTTGCTCGAGGCCTAACATCTTGACCTCAGGTTGGCATCGCACCATTACCATCTTTGGTGTCTCTAGGCGCCGTGAATTTCTTACCATCAGGAAATCCATTTGCTTGTTTGCCTTCCTATAACATAATAAAAAATATAGGAACCAGGCTGTGAGATTTGGTAGCAACAAGAAGACACCTACACGATACACTAATTTATTCATTAATATTTTACTTGTTCATTAAAACTAAACAAAATTAAACAAAATGCCACCTAAGCCTACTAATTTTACTCATAATATTCACGAAATTCATTAACTGAGAAAAAACTGCAACCATTTTTCCTGATGGCGGCAAAAGCTCAGTTGTTCTTTTCCAATCTCGACGCAATATCTGTGTACTTACGACAACGACTTCAACTAATACTGCCTAAACTTACAGCCAAGTATTTGGGTACTGTCTTATTTAACCAGTTTAACACATTTCGTATAATGATAATTCGTTACTTTTCACAGTGTTAGTGTACTATAAAATGTTTCTATAAGAGCAAAAAAAGAAGAAACCTCCCAATCCTCCCGCACCAAGGAAATACCTATCTAAGACCTCAAGTTCAACACTCAGATACCCTTACGCAACAAGTAACTTAAGTTCTAAGTGAAAGGTTCCTTCCATTTTCCTATTCACATTACTTCCTGCTTTTATGTTACATAACACTAAGTTCAATTACAATGCCCTATGCCGCATACCGCAAATGTTATTAAAGTTATTAACGTGCATTGTCGTGTTCCGGATTTAACAGTATTCGGTTGAGTTACGTAACGTACGATAGTAAGTATGTACTAGTAGTAGTACCAGATGCCACTAGTCGAATGAAACTAATATAGGACCAGAGTCCAGAACTATCAAAATCGGTTGGCTATTGGCCGAGTAATCGCGTAACAAACATACAAACAATTAAAAAACATGCAGTCGTATTGAGAATCTCCCTTTTTTAAAGTCTGTTAATAAGTACAAATGTTTAACTAGCCTAATGGCTAAGTAATGTCAAATGTTAGACAAAACTTACTTACAAACTTATTATAGTAGGTACGACCCAGCATGACAATATTTAAGATTTTTTTATTTGAATAACTCTCAACAATTAATAACTAAAAACACCTCAGAAAGGAATAAAACCTATACCCTTTAACTTGGACATGTGTATCAAATTATACCTTATAAAAAAAATAGGATTTAAATTCAGTAGCACAAATTAAATCATTCGTTAACAAAAGAAGAAAGACTGCAGGTACAAACACGAAAAAAATTGAGAAAACTTATCTCAAAGACAGGATAAATGGTAAAATAAAAAAAAAAACTTTATAATTTCAGAAAACAGCCGCCATCCTCCTCCTTGCAGCCTTGGCTAGTGCCAGACCATCCGAAGACTGGGAGCCAGAAGGTCACTCCCATACGGAGCACACGAAGCCGTACCATGTTACGGTGGTGAAGAAGATCGGCGTCCCAATTCCTCATCCTATAGCTGTCTCTGTCCCGCAGTACGTCAAGATCCCGATACCCCAGCCGTATCCAGTACACGTCACTGTGGAGCAACCGATTCATGTTCCCGTCTACAAGGTATATTTCCAGAATACCTACTAAGTAGTTGAATTTAAGAAAATCCTAAGATTCCACATTTTTAATAACCACCAAAAAAATTTATGGCTATGTAATGTAGCTAAGAACCATCCTGATTTATGAGTAGGTACTTAGGTATTAAAAACAGTTGTATGCCTAATTCCATTAGACGTCTTCAAATAAGGATTGCTGCTTTTATATGCCTACAAAATATGTGTTCATAGGCAAACCGTTTATTTTAATACATCTAACGATACTTATTTTATGCCTATCTAAAAATATAAAAAATTTGGGTAGGTACTACCTACAAGTGAAAACAATACACATACCTACATGAAAAAATTTGTGCGTGTAGTACTTATGTACGCGCATGAGAAGTTGTATTTTATTATTTGAATTTGATTTGTGAATTTAGGAACATGTTTCTTAAGCAGACTACTTCATGATGTTACTTTTGTGTGACAGATGCGCGCAGCTTCAAATTTCACTCTCATTATTTGTTCATAACGCGCCTAAAGAAGAATAACTTAAAAAAACTTTGTTGTCGCAGCTGGCTAGAAATACACAAGTACTTTTTCTTAAATGGATATATTATGGATAACTTAATTAATTTATATCTCTAGATTGAATTTATTATCAAATTAATCTGTTTATAATCGATCGAAGCTATAAAATGCCACCGACTTCCCCTTGATTAATGAAACTTTGATGTTATCGCCATTTAATTAATAGAGCAATAATTTCGCAATCTGATGAATTTACTAGTAAACTAGTTTTTACTCACTACTTCACCCGACTTTCTCTATTACCAATTCATTGTCAAGTATTTCCTCTGGCTTTCGAATTCATTAAGAGCCTTTACGCACCATCAGAACGAGGACGCGCGTTTTGAAAAGCTCGTCCTTTGTGGTATAACTCAAAAAGCACGCGTTTGAAACTGTCTACATAATAAAAACACTGCAATGATAAATAGATGCATTTCTTTCGTGCAGTTGCTGAGGTGTGCAACCTCACGTAAGAGGCCTGAACGCAGTAAGCTGAATAAACTGTTGGAAAACTGACAAGGTCTCTTGTCAGTTTTGAACTAAGTATTTGAATTACAATAAAGAGAAAATAATAAATATCTATTTTCCTTTCATCTAAAATAGCATAACAAATAGTAAACAAAAAAATACGCTGTAAGTTTAACTCTAAGTCCACTAGGCAGGATTTAATAAAATTTTAGAAGGACGGGAAGTACTAACTTTCAAATTAAAAATAGACATAATACCGAAAAAACAAGTGAATCGAAAAAACTTCTCTTTTAGAAGTCGATTGAAACTAGTCCAGTTCGTAAAGGACCTAAGCACCGAAACCTAGTAACTAGCGACATTTCAAAAACTATTTTTGTAAGGGGAAATTAAAGTATTTACAACAACGGTTTGATAAATTAAAAACTTTAAAGCTGTATTTTCAAACATTTTAAAACCTTTAAAATATTAGAAATAAAATTTAAACAATTAATATTTTTAAACCAATTTTATAACATATTAATTACGCTGCACAGTTATATTTCACTATAAGCGATTCAAAAATACTATCATAAATAAAAGTTTTAAGTGTTTTAACACAATTAATAATCTGTTAACATATTTTTTTAGTATAAAATTTCTACATAACACCTACGGGCTTATTAAATTTTTATTACTCTATCAATAAGGGCAAATAACTACTAATAAATAAATTTTAATAATAACAAGTGCACATACGTAAAACATTAACATTGATTAACGTAATTGAAACATGTAAGATAGTCAATTAAAACGTTAAAATTGTTTAAAAGTAATAAAATTAACAAAATTGCTTTAAAGTCAATTACCTAATAAATAATCACGTGAAAAATATTTTTATGATATCAATTAACAGTATAATTAGCCATAACTCTTTTAAATGGTACGTTTTAATTATTGTCACCACTAAAGTTAAAGTGTAATGAGTTTTCAATCCACATAATACTAGACTCAAGACAATAGTTTATTTTTTAGTTCCTTTCGTAAATTTAAGATTATTTTAGTTTTTAATTATTCGTAATCAATTTGTATTATTGTAAAACCGTATTCTTTTTAGTTTGTACTTTAATTTTACTACAACTTTAGCCCCACCCTATACTGTTCTTTGTCACTTGTTTTAAAATAAAATAAAAATGTGTGTGTACTTATGTACACGTGTTACAAGTTATACTTCTTCGGCGTAATAAGATAAAAATCTTTTTAAATTTTTTATCTTTTGCCTTATTTTACATTTGTAGACAAAATGACACTAACTATAGAAAAAAGGTATTTAATACATTAAAAGTTTTGTTATAATGCATTATTTAGTTAAATAAAGTTTATTTAATATTTAATAAAAATGTCACAAAAAACTAAAATGTTATCTATAGCTATCTTCATCATGTCGGTTTTAGGTGACGGTGTGCGCGCGCATAGTAAAAATTTACCCTCATCATTTTTTCCTAACGCGCCAAAAGAAGTTCAAAAAGTTTAACCAAAAGAATTAGATACATTGGACTATCAAATAGTATGAGGGTCAAACTGAAAGTTCTTAGAAAATCAAAAACTAAGCATTCTAGCAAGTTATTAGTTTTATTATAACTTTTCAAAATAGCGTCCATTTACATCAATACAT
>NJDD01001048.1:569036-597459 GCA_002245505.1 Calephelis nemesis
TCAATATTATTGGTAAAGAGTTCTATTTTCAAAATTTAAACTTATTTTTTTAATATAATGCTTTTAAGTTGCCAGTTCTAAAAACTTTCAGTTTGGCCCTCGTACTGATATAAAAATGTATTAATTGGATTCCAGATTTTCTTTCCATTGTCATTCTTCGAGTTTGTTATTTTATAACTCCCAAAAAGCAATTATAGTGGGCGAAATAGGTACTAGTAATTTTTTTAATGTAAAAAGTTCGTAATATTAAGTAATGAGTGATGTTGCCTTCAGCTGTTTGTCGATTTTATCTACGATAGAAAATACAAAGTATAAAACAATACGCATTTAAAGTCCATATTATAAAAACGTTACAAATTTTCATCGCTACATTTTATCTGTAATGTTGCACAGATTAGATCGCCTTTTCATCTTATAATCATGGCTTTTATATCATTGTGACGTAAGTGACGTAATAGCATTGAAAGTAAAAGTTGTGATGTCAAGCGTGAACAGCGCGAAGTGTGAGGAAACAGATTATTTTTTAGTTTTATATTGATCCGGTATCGACTATTTGAATATTTTAGGAACATTTATTATCTGTTTGGTTTATCGTATAAATTAATATGTATCTACAACTCTACAGCTTAATTAAATGAAATTTCGTTTTGGTATCAACGATAGCGACAATATTTTGATAAACATTAGGATATGCTATGATATGAGAAGAATATAATAAGAAGTTTTTTTCTTTGGTAGGTACCTGTTCTGGTTTTGATTATTTAACACGTCGTTCAAATTAAGTTGAAATTTTTGTCTGCCGATAAATGTCTTGTATTTGTGCTGACTCTATAACTTTACATAAAAAAGATAATGTTCTTATTCATACTTGATAGTTCATAGTATGTATAATTTTTAAAATGTTTGTTAGTTAATAAATTATTTCACCATTCGGTATCACATCACATCACATCACAGTACAGTAACATCGATCATGTTTGATCAAAAACTAACGAACAAATACTATCTACTGAGTTTTCAATTTCACAACTGCATTCTGAATTTTAATATTTACTGGCAACACTTAAATCATAAGTCTCAACTCAAACTTAAAACGTAATTTATTTTTAGTGTTTTTAAAGTAAATATCATAATAAAAAAAATGACAAACCCGCTGAGCTTCTTTCGCTCGATCTTCTCAATGGGTGGCTGCGATTCCGATCCGGTGGTAGTTTATAAAAATTTCGACGCGCACAAGTCCCATTTATACGGTCATAGTAAATATATTTTTTTCTGATTCCAGTTCAAGATTTAATAACAATTTATTGCCTAGTTTTCAAGCAATATGATCAGTTTGAGAAGCATAGTAAGAAACTACAAAAACTTAATTAACTGGTGATGATTCTATTGTTACAGGTCGTCCCACAAGTAGTAGAAAAACCCGTCCCCTACACAGTGGAAAAACCCGTCCCGTACGAAGTTGAGAAGCCATACCCCGTCGAGGTAGAGAAGAAAGTGGAAGTGCCAATCCCTAAGCCATACCCCGTCCATGTCCCAGTCTACAAACACATTTACCACCACAAAGGCGGTAAACACTAGTGGTACATAGCTTACCCTGTAAGCCCGTACCGGTTTTAGCCACGCGAAACCGGTATAAACCGGTTATGGTTGGCTTTGTAAATACTAACGTGTCCACGTGGGTTTGCCACATTGTTAACTTTGTGATATTTATTGTGTGCAAAATATTGTTTTGTTTGCTTGCATAATGTTGTGTTATTGTTATTGTTGATTATTTTTAAATATAGATTTATGTAATTTTTTTCTTTTTTTAGTTCACTTCTTTGCCAAAGTTATTGAAACTACTGGTACATACTATCAGCATTTAAAAACCGTTCCTTCACGGTATCTGTAGTATAGTGGTCCACTGTTAGCGTTGACTACATGAGGCCACTGGTTCCCTGTAGAAAAAACCAGTAGAAAAATGCATCGATCATAACAGGGGACCTAGATAAAAAATCTGATTAGCAAAGTCAATTAATGGGTGTGATAGTTACTTCGGGTGGACTCTATATTAATTTGCGTTTTAGAAAAAAATATATTCGGTAATTAATATATATTAAACAAAAGTTAAAACAAAAGATAGCTTCGTATTGGTAGTGATTCTGCCGTTCGCAAACTAAACTTATTTAAGATGCCTGCTATCTTTATCAAATTAAACAAATACAAAAGAGATGGAACATTTTGGACATGTCAGATTAGTCCGGATATGTCAAATTGTAAAGTTATTAAACAACATTTTCAGAGTGGTAGATTAAATGTCGGTAGAAATGTGTACAGTCTAATCTGAGAGCACCCAAATGTGTATTGTCTCTTTCTACTACTGTCGTTAAAAGAAGACAGCGATAATTTAAAATGAGTTTAGTAAATGAACAACAAAATTAGCACCATAGACAGCTAAAACAGTGAATGTATCCATTGGAGATCCCTCTTGGCTTTTGTTTCTAATTCCTGTAAAAAAATAGTTTATAAATGTAATTCCTAGCAATTTCTTCTCATAGAAAGCAAGTTGACATTGGCACTACCAGTCTAGGATGTTGAACGAGATCTCGTCTAAGATAATAACCTATCTGAGGCTGATTTACTTTCACCCAGCCAAGGCCTCGGTCGATGACTCGTTGTTTTAAATAGATCGCTTGTTTTATATCGAGCTAGCTTATCGCGATCTGTAATTAAAACTCGATGGATGACAAGAGTTGATGTTTTTTATTGGTAAACAGGCAATGATCCTTTATATGCAGCCTTAAATATAAGAAGCCTTAGCGCGCTGTTTCACTCGGACTAATATATGGATACTAGTTGACCCAGCAATATCTGCACTCTCTACCAATTCGCATATGGGCTTGGCGTGAAGATATGTATATGTTAGATGATCTGTACGTTCAAATGTTTTTCTAAGTACACACCGGCTTTCAAGTTATTTGGTCACTTTATAATATTCGTTATGTCTGTAATTTCTAAACTTCAAAACTTTTGACTTGAAAAAAATATATTTACTTTTTTTAAAAAAACCTTCCTCGGAACACAGAGTGTGACTGAACTACCAGCGAAAATTCAATACGATCGGTTCAGTAGATTTAGCGTGCATGGCGGTAATAACATAGACAGACAAACAAAAATTCTAAAAGTGCTAAAATTGTGTTCTGCTGCCCCTGCCTAGCCGTCAATTGTTTTAAATAATTTATCAACAAATATCAGGAACAGTAAATTAATAAAATATCTTGTCAAGTATTCCACACTTACATAATATCTATTATTGTTTTTGAAAATTATTTTCTTATTTTCAGTTCAACTTCAATAAAAGTGTCTTTAATTATTTAAACTATTATTAATTATTGATAAAAAAGTGAGTTGAGTGAGAAAAAAAAGTGTGTCGGTTTGTGGCATCGAAAATCCCAAGCAATTATGATGCGTTGTTTCGCCCCCGACGCTAAATGAGGAGTTTTGTTAACTCCCAATAGAAAACGAGGTATGTGTGTGTGTTTGTCTGTCTGCCGCAACATAACTAGTCAACGGCTGGACCGATTGCAATGCGGATTTTTGTTTGAAACCAATTGCACTTCATATAGGTTTTTTAAGGGTTCATCGAAATTTTGTGATTTCAAGTTTATAATTATTGAAGTGAAACTTCTTTAGAATCGTTGTGATTTCAAATCGGATGCAACGGAAAAATGACAGGCAAGAGACACAAATACAAAAATGTGTAGGATTATATATATTCATCTCATTCTTTTGTCGATTTACTTTATTCAGAGATGTAATGTTTGTTTGTTGGTTGCATGTTTCTTTATATGTCTCTTATAGAGATCTCAGAGAAAGAGAGATATAGAGATTAATAGACATTGATAGACACTGATAGAGATTGATATACATTGATAAAGATTGATAGATATTGATAGACATTGATAGAGATTAATTGATAGACACTGATAGATATTGATCGACACTAATAGAGATTGCTAGAGATTCATAGAAATTGATAGAGATTTGTAGAGATTGATAGAGATTAGGACAGAGTTTTACTTCTATCGTGTGTAAATCGCACACACACCTTTTTCATATTTATATTTTATTTTTTACCGCGTTGAATCTGGTCCTCTGTGTAGAAAAGACTATCTGCCGTCATGCCTGGTAGTTAGCAAGAGGCAAAAAGTGAAAACAGTTCATTACCAACAAGACCACTTGTGGCAGAGTGCTGTGCAGCAACTTACCTGTGAAGCTATCCCCCGCCTTAGCTATTCCTGCCGCCATAGTGACAATGTCATGTTCCTTTCCGAAGGGTACGGTAGCTATTAGACTCGCACAATTAGCTTAACATAGAGGACAATAACAGATATATATAAGATGCGGTTATCTCTTCATCAGGCCCAGGAGAGCCATAGGCTTCTTTGTTATCTTTTGTCATAAAAACGTTGTATAACTAATATATCGATAAAAAAACAAATTAACAATGATTCCAGGTATTTAATAGCACCCCATTTCTTTACTAACTTTAACGCTAACACCTTTTAACTTTACTAATTGTCCCCCGTGTTGGTCCAGGCTCCTTGCAGAATCGACCATCAGCCTTCCTGCTAGGCAGTGTGTAAAAAGTGAACATAGGCGTACCGTCACTAACACCGTGACATCGGACTAGTTGGTAGAATTTCGCAGCGACTCGCCCTGATTGGTACCACTCCCTTATCTATTCCTGTCGCCATAACGTCAGTGCTTGCCGTTGACGTGTTCCGGTTCAGAGGATAAGGTACTCGGTAACTTACTTTTGCTCGAGGTCTAACATCCTTTATTACCTTTGGTGTCTCTAGCCGGCGTGAATTTTTCAAATCCATCTTCTCGTTTGCCTTCCAATGCCATATATATAAAAAATAAAAAAAATATATTTTCTTTCATAATAAAAACTGGATCGGCTATTTTAAAATGTGTTTAGGTAATAAAATGACATAATCTAACTTGACCGAGTCGTTTCTGGATTACTTGGCTATAAAATTGCAATCCTACCTCCTCAAACCGTTCTAAGGTATATGTAATAGAGCAAGGTACCACACAAGTTAATTTTCCAACCAACTAACCATAGAAATACTAATCGATTATGTTGCTCTTTGTACAGCAATTAAATATGGTATTCATCGGGTTTTTATACTTATTTAAAGACAGATTAAGGATATTTTTGTCTGTATGTTTAAAATCCAATAAAATGCTATAGCTGCTATAAAGTGGAACGTTAAACGCAAATGTATTCGCTTGTTTTGTTAAAAAATGTTATTAATACATAAATGTCGGGATATTATTCGTTTTGAGATAGTTTATAAGTTTAATATGGGAGTCAAATCACATAATATTTATGAGAATACATTTTTAAATACAAGTATCGTAATAAAAAAGTGATATCAAATTGGAAAAAAATATTAATTATATTCCTGGCCATAAATTGGTGTAAGGGCATTTTCGAGTAATATTCTTACGATCCACAACAACCTCGAGTTAGGTAGCGTAGCATTGATACTACTTGTAGACACATTATATCTTTTTTTTATCGTGAGGAAATCTATCATGGATATCCACTACTTTCAGGGGAAGGGGCGGGTTATGTCAGACTCCTACTGACTTAAACCCTACAGTGTCCTCCACTTCAGCCGACCAGGTACCGGGGCTGTGGGGACGCTTTCACAAACTTCCACTGGCCCGGCGGCGCTGGATCCACCAATCCCCTTCTGGCAACCCCACTCAACAGGGGCCGCATATCGTCTGAAGTGGTGCACGAAGATACAGCGTGCACCACTTCGGGGTTCAAGTGGCGACCGGTACCCCCGTACCTGCCTCAACCCAATTTCGACCGGGCGGACCAGATGGAAAGCTCGCCCCGCTCCTCCGCGGGCCATCCTGTGTGCGCTCCTCGTATCCCCTCTTGGTCAAAGAGAAGTACTGCGCCCTAGAGCGCCCTAGCACGTAGAGCGCTCTCCCTGGTCCGAATTGGTTTCACCGGGGCCCCAGCTCGACCCCAGTTGCTCGGACCCTTGGGAGGGGGGGGATAAAGACATTATATCTATACCAACTCTTCATAAGAGCTTTAGGCTACAATGAGGAAATCCTAAATATTACAGTGCTCTGGCAGAATGGAAATGGAAACATCTTCCCAGCCACTCAAGATAGCCCGAAGACGGAGGTCCAACTATGTCTAAAAAATGTTCGAAGTTGTATGTATGCTGTACGATTAAAATCTGTTGAATTGCAATGTAGGATTTGCACAAACCTTTGTGTCTCCATATGACATGACCGCCTCGTTAGTCGAATGGCTCGCGTACACGCCTAACTATACTGACCAGCCGCAAGGCTCGGGTTCGATTCCCGACGGGGGCAACCATTTGTGTGATGAACATTTAGATGTCTGCATTTTAGGGTCTGGGAGTTTATTAAATTTGTTCTGGTATATATTTAAGTATATCTTTGTATTAGAATCGTTGACTAACACACATAACACAAAAAAAAATTTGCTTAGTTTGGGGTTAGATTCAATTTGTGTAAGTTGTCTAGGGCTATTTATTTATTTATAGTTGTGGTATCGATTGTGGCTTTCTTACATTACTATCCCACATTCTTTCAATAGAAAACCAAAGTTTTTGATAAAAAAATAGTTAGGGTACCCCCGTTAAGACAAAAGTACTTGATCCCACTATGTGATAGGTGGCAAAACTATCGTCAATAGGACACTTATCCAATTTCGAGTAACAGCAATAATAAAAAAATTGAAAAACTCATTTTGATTTCCTCGGTCGGGAACCGAACCCGAAACCTGTAGTCAACGCCAACAAAGACCTACTAGACTAAAGAGGCGATTAGTTTAATAAATAAATAAAAGAGTTAAAATATACGGTACCAAATTTCAAATTTTATCGTTGTATCTTGTCACGGTTTTTGTTTTTTTAGTGGCAACACCGAGACGTATACGCACCTGCCAGCCCCCCACTGTGTCCCGGCAGGCCGCTTTCATACCGACGGATTAATGTCGGAATTTCTTCAACTTTAAAAAAAGGACCTAACCTACAGTCCACGGAGGCCCTAAGAGGTCATTATAATTTTTTAAATGTGATTATAAATAATATAATCGACTTGATACGATCCCTCATTTTTCTCTATGTATAATCCACCAAAGAACGAACAAATTTTTTTATGATATTGGAAGGCAAACAAGCACACGGACTTCCTGTTGGTAAGAAATTCTCGCCACCTAGAGACATCAAAGGTGGTAATGGTGCGTTGCCAACCTGAGGATGTTAGGCCTCGAGCAAAAGTACGTAGTTTACCGGCTACCTTACCCTCCAAACCGAAATAGGTAAGGCGGTGGTACCAATCTGGGTGAGTCGCTGCGAAACTCTACGACCTAGTCAGATGTCACGGTGTTAGTAACGTTAGGCTCGTCTTTTGCGAACTGCCTGGCAGGAAGGCAGATGGTCTATTCTGCAAAGGAGCCCGGACTAACACGGGTTAAATGTCGTTTTTTAGCCAGAACTCAGAATTGAAATTTTGCTACTATTTTTTCTACTGAAATACTAGCATGTTACTTAATGGAAAATAGTTAGCAGATAGGAATCTTTTCAATATTAGAGTTCAGCGTACAAGCGCATGGCTCTCCATGTGGTAAGAGATAAACGTGACCTGTAGACACCATGGATGTTGTAGGTGCGTTGCTATCCTTTGGCCAGGATTTAAGGCCTATTTTGAAAGTATTGTTACATCCTAGTTGGGTACATCCAACGGCAGTGGATCCTTACCCGGACAAATTGCTGCACAACTCTTTCATCAGTGGATTAGTTAGATAAAAGACATATTTAACCAGTGCTCGCGTCTTACGAGCTGCCTGGCACGAAGGCAGACGGTGGACCAACACGGGCTATCTTAAATGCACAGCATGTTTTTTGTAATAGTTCTCTAAAAAGTTAAAATAACATTAAAGGCTCTTCGGAAATACGAAGTGACGGCCTCCCTGTTCTAAAAATATTCTGGTACAAAGAACGGTCGGAAAAAGCTATGTTTATAGGAAAACAGAGATGACCGCCTCGTTAGTCAAGTGGCGCTAGCCACGACTAACTACACCGATCAACCGCAAGGCTCAGGTTTATTCCCGACGGGGGCAGGCAAACATTTAGATGTCAGCATTTTCAGGTCTAGGTGTTAATTAAATTTATTCTGGTATATATTTAACAATTTTTATGTATTAGAATTGTTGATTAACACACATAACACAAACATATAATTTGCTTACTTTGGGGTTATATTAATTTTTTGTATTCCAGGAATATTTATTTTATTTAAAAAGAGAGCTAACAAGAAAATGGTTATCTTTATGGTGAAATACGACACATCCGGTACGACCGTTATAGATGCAGCACTGTCCTCTGGCTAGGGAAGTGACGCATAATGAGAAAATCTACCCTTCTTACCGGTACATGTCAATATCAAACGCAGTGATTATACCAGCAGGAAAAGACAGAGCCGTGGATTCTTTCCCGGGCAAGTTGCTTTAGGTATAGCAGTAGTCAAAAGTGAGTGAAGATGGTAAAACTCATTGTACCGTTAAGTATAACCAAAGCCTTGGTGAAGGGAATACCTACTAAATTTTTTTTTATGGCAAAAGAGTGCGAACTAGCACGTGGCTCCCCAAATGTTAATTTGTACGCTGCCCTGTGGGCAGGGTGTTAAGCCAGTTGTGGAAGTCTACCTGCTACCTTTCTCGCCAGATCGGAATATAACAGAGTCATTATGGCGGCAGGAATAGGTAAGGAGATGGATCGTTACTAGGGCAAGTTGCTTCACAGCCCTCTACCACCAGTGGTCTTGTTAGCACTGGCCTATATTTTAACCAGTAATTGCCTCTTACGAGCCAACTAGCACAGATACAGATGGTCTATTACTCTATTCTACACAGAGAATCCGGACCTATACGGGGAGGTCCTCTTGTTTTCCTTCTTTAGGACTTTGTTATTCATTGAAATGTCAAGTATTCATCATCTAAATAGAGAATGTTTTAGGTTTAAATTGCTCCTAAACGGGCAAATTTCTTTGTAGATACTGTCCTCGGCAACGTTTATAGTTTTTAGTTATTTTTGCTTGTCATTCGAGCATGAAATTAAAATTAAATCTGTATTGCGGTAAGTATTACTTTACTCTTCTATAAGTTTCTGGAAGAATGTAATAAAACAATTACGTAGATAATTTAGTTAAAATGAAAACAAAAAAGTAATTCATTTGACAGCTACATAAATTTTGTAACAAAATTAAACGTTCCATTTTCGAAGTTTAAATTGGCGCTTAAAGTTTCATTAACCACATCGCCAAACATATTTTTGTCAGGTGGTAAACAAAGTGCGCTTACAAAATGTGCGAATCTGGATAATTTCGCACGCTTTCGCAACAAACGTGGCAGCGCGTAATACAAATGTACCGAAATATCCAATTACCTCCTCATAATTACGTAAAGATGAATTAAATCGACCTAATTTTAATTACATTTCAAGGATTTTCTTGTATTGGAGTGACGTAGAAGACGTTAGAAGCTTACTCCTCGATAATGATAGTGCTTGCCAGTGTCGTGTTCTGTGCAGGAGGTTAGAATAGATGGTAGACTTACACCAATAATATCTTTGGTGCTTATAGGTAACGGTTGCCTCATGAGTAAAAGAGGGTGAAGATATACTTGCTTGTTCGTTATCTTATGACAAAAAAAATGTATTTATTAATGAATAAGAAATTAAGGAGAACTTTGTACTACACTAGCAGTTTCACGCAGCTTCGCATGCGTAACTTGGCTTCTACTGCACCGATTTTGATGAAACAAAGCCTATGTCACTCAGGGATAATATAGTATTCTAAATGTGAAAGAATGTTTTAAAATCAGTCCAGTAGTTTCGGAGCCTATTCCTTTCAAACAAACAAAAAATCAAAACTTTCCTCTTTATAACATTAGTATAGACTAGAAACCCGGCGAACTTTGTTCACTTGGCAATTAATACTATATACCTGCACGACAGAGGGACTTGGCGTGAAGATATGTATGTCTAAGTAAGATTTTTTTAAGTATTTTGATATTTCAGAAGTTTTGTTACTTGCTTACTTTAGACCGAGTGTTGTTATGACTGTAATTTCTATACTTACTACAAAACTTATGATTAGAAAAAAATTGCAGGACAATATGTAAACACAGTCTACAAATCCAAAAACGAATAAATGTAATCGCAAAAAACGTTGATGAATTGTAGGTAAATTTACATTTTGAGATTTACCCCTTTCCCCTTTAACCCCTTTAGAAAGCGGGATAAAAAAGTATTCTATAATTTTGCTTGTAACATAAAGCACCTACCAGCCAAGTTTCGTTCCCATCGGTCAAACAAAGACCTTTTCGCTGTCTGTCTTAAAGATATGCTTGGATCCCTAAAACTTGAAGACTTCGATGCAGTTTTTTCGTTAGATAGAGTGATTCAAGACGATGTAATTTATACACGTAGTATAAAAGGTACATGTATTATACATGTTAAATAACATTTCTTCCACCGGTGCGAAGCTGAGACTAGCTGCTAGTATAGATATTTATATAGGTAGAAGTATGTTAGGTTATACGCTTTCAACGGCGTATTCCTACGCGTTCCTGACCATCATCGATATTGTAATCGATTTTATGACTCAATGTATGACGTAAATTAATATATTACGTTAAATCGATACTGCAACATCTCAGTACACATTGTTTATACTATTAAATACTCTGATACCATGTTTTAGCAGTCGATATTGTTTAATATCAGTTAGTGTATATACGAAACCAAGAAACAATCTGTAATAAACACAGACGTTCCCGTCATTTGATACTAAGTACTAAAGTTTGGTTTCGATCTATCTAGTATCTCAGAAGTTTCGTATTAGAATCAAGATTGGGTGGGTTTCACCGCCGAATTTAAACGCGTGTAATTCAATTGTCAAAAGTGAACTTAGTTTTACCAAACTAAAACTAACTTTTCAATATGTCAAGTAGGTTCAATATGTATGAAATCGATCTATGAAATGTCTCAGAAGCTTCGAAGTATTAAAATTAAGTCTAAGGTTGGATTTCACCGTCGAATTTAAGCGGGATTAACGTCAAAAAAAGTTTAGTCAATTGTCAAGTGTCAATCATGTCAATTTTAAAGTAAAAAAAATTGGTTGTAAATATTTTATGATTAAACTTACGTAACAACGTAAACGTATTAAACTAACGTAACACGTAAAATTACGTGGTAGGTATTTGGACAAAGGACAGAGACAAAGGAGCCCGGACCAACACGTTTACAATGAACGGTAAAATCAGCCCTTAATAACATATTCAAAAGTAGCTGTTTACCCGCGACTTCTTCGGCGTTAAACATATTCTCATACAAATTTCCTCACCCATTATAATCCTTTGGGGGTTGATTTTGAAAAAAAGTGACATAGGTACGTTTGAACTCGGTTTTTAAAGATACTATTTGCGTATTAAATCTATATATTAATACGTGATGCCAAAACTTTGGACCCCTTTTTACGAAAATTGCGCGGACGTAGGAGCATAGAATTTGGCACACTTATAGATTATGTGTAGGAAAAGTGCAGAACGCTAATATTTTCCAATAGTAATGCTTATAAAGTACATTAAATCAACAAATAAAACATACCCTCACTACCATGCATTTGACACACACAAACAAATATATTGATGATAACGATAAAAGATCACAGATGGCGGACTTAAAAGTTTGGAAACAAAGTACTTGGTTTTGAGAAATGAAGATGGCGTTCTTATCAACAAGGTATTAAAATTTATTAGTTTTATCAAATATCGGTTCAGTGGTTATCCATAAAAGAGACAGATATACTAAACAGACAGATTTTCGTGTTTATAATACTAAAACGGATAATTAAATCCGGATTTAAGAAGCAAGCTTTGATGTAGTTAATAGTCACAAAGAGCGTGGTTGACTTGATAGAAAAGTTTTGCGACGATTAATCCAGATTGGTTACACCGCCTTAGCGATGATGTTGGTGCTTGCCATTGTTACTTTATGGTCTTTAGACAAAAACGGTAAATAACTTAACAACCTAATCAAATCAAATCAGTTTATTCGATGTAGGTACTTAATGTTACACTTATCGACGTCGTAGATTGACAACTTAGTCATAATTCATATCAACCAATAGGTACTTATAGTATGTTATACGATTACAAGATTAATTAACAAATCTCTGACAGTAAAAAAAATTTACATAAAATATTATACTCTTTAAAAATGAAAATGAAAAATTCATATCCACATCACTCAACTACTCTCAATATATTAAGAAGATGCTAACCTAAGATATCACGCAGCACCACCACCATTTTTTACATTTAAAACACTGGTATGCTTCTCTATTTTTCAATCTGAAAAATAAAGTAAGTAGTTAGCCTTTCCTACGTAATGATTTTTATAATAAGGCTTCTATAATACGAAACTTTTGTTTTTTATGGGCTGAGTCAGTGAATCAAGCGTTCTCTTTCTGACAGCACCTAAGTATTAGTATTTCAGTTGTCAGTAGGTATGTTGTAAAAACCAAAAACACTAACTCAAAGCACTTTTAAAAAACCTGAAATAAAATGTCCAAAATTTAAATTTCCTTTAAAAGACAATAGAGCCAAGAACATCGTGCAATACATATGCAATTCACTTTTGGATAATGGTCGCATTTTTTCCTTATTATTGTTTTTCATGTATATATTGACTAAATTTAACTTTTGGTGACAAATTGTTTAGATAAAGTACAATATAGTGAAGTATTCACGAAGAAAGTGTATCTTGTCGTGTATGTCCTCCTTGCCCCTAAATCTCACTAAACGAGTTTGACTAGGGAGGCGAGGTCACCACTTTTTTGAAGACATGACATAATACTAATAATTATAATTAATTTAAGCTGGTTTTTGCTTAATTACTTGATATAAATTAAACTTTTCTAGTTGCTCCGTGTTGGTCCAGGCTCCTTTGCAGAATAGACCATCTGCCTTCCTGTGCCAGGCAGCTAGTAAAAGGCGAGCATAGGCTTGCCGTCACTAACACCGTGCCATCCTACTAGGTGGTAGAGTTTCGCAGCGACTCACCCGGATTGGTACCACCGCCTTACCTATTCCTACCGTCATAACGTCATGACGTGTTCTGGATCGGAGGGTAAGGTAGCCGGTTAACTTACTTTTGCTCGAGGCCTAACATCCCGGCCTCTGGTTGGCAACGCACCATTGCCACTTTTGGTAGAGACACCAAGAAGGCGGCGAGAATTTCTTACCATCAGGAAATCCGTCTGCTTGTTTGCCTTCCAATGTTATAAAAAAAAGTCATTGCAGTCATCTAGTTTGAATTGGTTTATTAACGTAAAATGTGTTACGTTTCAGGTGGTACACATTTATTATTTCATTACACATTTTGCCAATGATGACATGCAGAATGAGAAATCGTAACGCCATGTGCTGTTTTTTAATTTGTTTTTTATTTTCCCGTTCATCTAACACATTTCATATACAGCCTCATTTACCACAAATAAAATAACTTACTTTTGACATTTCAGTGTCATTATTCTCCAATCAGGTGAATATTGAACTTTTTAATGCAAAAGCCGAGCCGAGATCGCGTGCATGAAACGCAAATTACATTTGGCCTCTCCCGCCCACAGTGCAGTTGCAATTAGCCTACAATTCGCCCTACCCATTGACATTTTACCGTACGTTAGTATTAATGTTACCATAGCAATTAATAACATGCTTTTAAACCTAATGCTAGCTACCAACGCGACTGGTGATTAAAAGGTTATTCCTATAGCATCTATATTATGAACTTAGTCAACGTGGTACTTTTTATGAGCCATTTGGGGATTTCATTCACGTTCATAGCATTTGAGAGGTTTACATCGTATAGACAACTAATTCTTTTTTTTATAGAAGAGGAGGCAAACGAGCAAGTGGATCACGTGATGGAAAGTGATCACCGCCGCCCACGGACATCCGCAACACCAGGAGTATCACAGATGCGTTTCCGACCTTCCTAGCAAATATGCACACTCAGTGATGATTTTTATTACATGATAACAAGTAAGCCATTATGTAAGAAATACCGATACTAAATGACTTATTTAGCTACTCATACTTTTCATTAGAAAAAGAAAAATATTTTTTTTCCAAAAATGTATTTATTGTAATATTACGGACTACTGGGTGTTAACTGAGTGTTTGCCCAACTGATTCAAATTATTTAACTGTTCCCTAGGAACCCGTTTAAATATTAGAATAACAAGTAGTAGCTTATATCATTGTATAACAAAAATCTACAAACAAAAATTACACCCTACCCTAAAAACTATGTTTTTATATAAACTTTCGATTTATGAATAAAAAAATAAATGAAGAATGGATTCGACCTATGGATTGGACATACATTATACATATCCACAACAGCTAGGTATATTTTTCTACCAACTTCCAAGTATAACTTATTCTTCATTGTTCTCGCAATACCCGAGCTCGATAAGCTATGTCAGATTACTCATATAACTTCACTACGAAAATTTAATTGACTTGACTTTGAATTTAATTGTTATTTCTTTATAACATAGATTTCTGTTCACCAAAATCAGTTCAGTACCTACATCTAGATTTCTTCGATTACAAGTTTTTTATGAAATTGGTATTAAACGATCAAATGGTTTACCTGATGGACTTGACTTCAAGAGGTCCCGGGTTCGATAACAAGGGGGTTCGGGCAACAAAAAAGTTGTTTCCAAATTTCAAATAAAAAAACTGTTGCCCGGGATTGGATGTGTCCCCTCTGCATATCTGTTCGGAGATATGGGCGTGAAGATAAGATACTAAGAATAGTTTTAGGATGATTGCTTAAGTAGTATTCGCGTGAAAGTAACAAAGAAACTAACATTTACATTTATAATATTAGTAGATTCGTTTTTTTTGAAGTTCAATAGTTAAGGGTATTGGATATAACCTAAATAATATCTGTCTACTTATACCATAAAAATATTTTATTCAAAAAATGTTTTTCAATTTTATTTGCAAATATAAAATCAGCATAATGCGAATTTCTATGTATCATACATATTAAATTGCTTTTAAATAACTGCATAACATATTTATTTTTTCCCACGATTTATATTTATAAAATAACGGCCAAAAACATTAAAGTATGATTTAAACTAACATTTGAATTAATCAAAGTTTATTATAAGAATATCACATAAAAAGCCGTTATAATGTATTTGAAAATAATTTAAAATCATTATATTCACAGCATTAATACAAAAAATAGCAGATAAAAAACACGTTAATATTCGGGACGTTTTTATCATCTACATTATCTATGGCCAGTTAAACAAACCAATAGTGGTTGACATTCCAACCTCCTTTCAATATTTCCAACTGGCGATAACCCATCTCGAGTGTAATCGGACAAACCGATCGAACGACTCATGGCAATGTTAAAATGTGTATCATTGATACAAACTTAACGATTTTTGCCTCTATTACCAAGGAATAGAATATAATAATAATGACACAAGTGTATTTTATTTTTAAACCTTAAAAACAGCATTCCTAGTCCGCTAAGATGACTCAATTTGAATACGTTCATATGTCATACCAAGGTACGGTATTATGAGTTATTAGTATTATTTTACTTACTGATTGGGAGTTGTATTGATATTTATATTAATAGTAGTTGGCTCCTGTTGTTTTATGGACAAATGACTGTAAAACCAATGGTCGAAATGGCACTATGTTATAGAGTGTCACAAAATACGACGACAAAGTAAAAAATAAATTTTGTACGAGTATATTTTAGGAAGACAACCACGATAGTGTGCTTCATAGACAGTTTAATACATCCTGTTGTTAAATTTACATGAATATACCTTACGCCTTTTAAATGTCAGCTTTGCTATCATTAGTTACATTAAAGTAAGATAATTTAAAAATACATCAACATCGATCAAAGCATTGTATTCCAAAAAGATATAAAACAGGCTGTAACTTAACAATGACCAACATTCGTTAAAGAATCCACGTACAAATATTTTAATTCCCTCATTTAACACAAGGCATTACCAAACACTCGAGTAAATTAAAACGCAAATTAAGGGTATTTTTCCTCGTCTACTCAATGATATCTCAAAGGATGGACGTATCAAACAAAACGAAACTTTAACAGTAAACGGAATTCAATTCAAATGCCGCCATTGTTGTCTGCCGCTTTATTTGGCCGTTTTTAAACCGCAACTTATCAACGGTGATGAACGGGCAACGCTAATGTTACTACGATTAATTTGGGAACTCACTAACTCTATTACGTTTTGACAAAACGCCACTCTTTCGATACTTAATCAAAATCAGGACGTCACAATACGTCAGGTCGTCCATTGTGCTTGTCAAGTTGATAGGTTCGTTTTTTAAATTCGGCTACCGGCCATCCTTGACGGAGTTATGGATTCATTGACAGTTCCCTACATGTTTGACAGTTTGACTAATGCTTGTCTATGGCGGGAATTTTTGGTATTCGCTATTTAAATTAGGGCGCGCGCTTAAAAATGTCGTGACAACCAGCTGCATTATCTAATTGGTGCACATTTAACTCAATTTTCTTGCCTCATTATTTTTAATAATACATTGATGTACAATTCAACCTTTTTTGCAAAAATTTCCATTATTTTAAATATATTCAACGACTTTTAAATTTGACGGTCTTAAAGGTCAAATAGTAATTAATGCACGTCTTACAACGCCATCTGACCAGTCTCATGTTCGATTTCCTGACAAGGACGGCTTTTATAATAAATGTAGATGTATAGATTTTATTTAAATTCGTACAAATACCTAGTTAATGTCCAGATGATAACTGGTTTTTGCAATGATCCACCTAGATTAGTATCACCGCTTTACTTATTCATCCACCACAATGCTAATGATCGAAAGCCTCAAACCTGCAATCTAAGGTTCACGACGAAACTTTGTTATCGTTGCTGTCTAATGTAATTCTTACCATTAGAAAATTCATCTACTTGGAATCCCTCCAATCTCATAATCTTTTAATTTCAAAATGACCACTTACAAACAGGTACATGTTACATACATACGTACATATATTTCCCTGTATATTCACATATTTTTTTTATGATATTGGAAGGCAAACAATCAGACGGATTTCCTGATGGTAAGAAATTCACGCCGCCTAATGACACCAAAGGTGGAAATGGTGCATTGCCAACCTAAGGCCGGGGTGTTAGGCCTCGAGCAAACGTAAGTTTACCGGCTATCTTACTCTCCAAACCGGAACAATATATGACGTTATGGCGCCAGGAATAGGTAAGGCGGTGGTACCAATACGGGTGAGTCGTTGCGAAACTCTACCACCTAGCCAGATGTCACGGTGCTAGTGACGGTAAGCCTACACTTGCCTTTTACGAGCTGCTTGGCAGGAAGGCAGATGGTCTATTCTGCAAAGGAGCCCGGACCAAAACGGGGCAATTTATTATTATTATACAATATTGTACAACATTAACAATATTACTCCACATTCATTACCTTTTTCATTCTACACGCCGGTTTCGGCGCTTGACAGCTTAGTGGAATGTCAACCTAGGTCTCCCCGGGTACCTACCTACATCCATCCACATTCGCATCGTATATCTGCTTTTTCAACCTTCATCTGCCCTTCTTTCTACATGTCCGAACCAGCGGAGCATATCCTTTCTCATTTTAACACCAACACTTTCTTTCAATCCCACTCTTTCTCGAATCTCACAGTTACGAATGCGGTCAGCGAGCGTAACATCATAGATTTTCCGTAGCGCTCTCATTTATTGCATTGTCCTATTTCTAATTTTCATAGTGAAAAAAACAGCCATTTCAAGCTTCGATTTCGAGACTTACCTAAATAATAAATAGGTAGTTTTTTTTTCAATTCAACTCATTCGGTAGGTATCTTAAGAAAAAGTTATATATTCAAAACTATTATTTTGACCTGATACCTCTTTTTGCAATGACATTTCAAATTAAACTCGTTTTGAAACTGAACATGTGCCTATTTTAGCAAAAGTTATTTAAGACATACATTACCTACTCATCGCCCTATTAAAATATATTTCCATTAATCTGTTAGTAGTGTAACTTTATGGCGTAGTAATTTAATATTTGATGAGTGATTTACATCTCAAAACGAGTTATTTCGCATTAAATTCGTAATGTTGGTACTAAATTGCCAACATTGAAGTAAAAGACAACAATTAAAAAGAATAATGGCGGCAGATTAAAACCGCAGGTGTGTGCAAGCTGCGCACCCGCAATGAACTTCCATATAACCTTTTAACACCATTTTGAACTGAAAGACTAATAATGTTTATATTGTATATTTTTAGGTTTAGGTGAACCATAATGATGGAATTAGTGCCAAGCAAAAATTCCACAGACTAACAACCTGCAAACATACAACGCCCTTTAAGTGAAGTAGAAATAATTGTACGCCGTTTTATCGACTGTATCTGATGAATCGATTATAAGGTTCCGTAGCCAAATGGTGCAAATCGGAATCCTTAAAGATTAAAAAGTTGAAACTTTGCAGTTTGATAACATTGGGGTCTACACAATACATCTATTTTTCATTTTATTTTTAATAATAAACATTTCCAGACAACTTACACAAATTGAATCAAACCCCAAAGTAAGCAAATTATATTATGCTTGTGTTATGTGTATATACCAATACGCAGAAATACATAAATAGATACCAGAATAAATTTAAATAACACCCAGACCCGGAAAAGCAGACACCTAACTGTTCATCACACAAATGCCTGCCCCCGTCGGGAATCGAACCCGAGCCTCGCGGTTGGTCAATGTAGTTAGCCACGTTAGCCACTCGACCAACGAGGCGGCCATGAATGAATATTGAATGAACCCCGTTCCCCATACATGCAACTGTTTTTTTTTAATCGAACATATACCTTTGTAGGTACATGCGGGGAGTATAGACTAGATTTAATGAAAACAGATATAGCTAGAAGTATTTTCCTTAAAGCCAAACGTGAGAGAGATAGACACTTTCAAAGTGGTAAATAAGTGTCCCTTTCCCATCTAACTTCTGAAATAAGAAAGTGAAAATATAAATACCTACTATAGATGAACTTCCTTACAGGTGAATCGAATCAGCGGTTTTTGAGATTTAACACATGTGCCGAATATCTGTAACTATCCGGATCCGAGGGGCGAGGATATCTGATTACATAAAAATATCCTATTCGTATCCGTAACTTTTTGGCAGATTTGTACGGATCATTGACCCTATTAATCCAATACATAAATTAAATTCTGTTTAAAATTAATAAGGTACTTAATTATACATTACTTTACTAAACATCTTTGTACACTTTTAATTATTTAGGGATGACCCTTTAATAACGTAGGTCGCTAAAAGAAGAAAGCTATTCGGCAAAAATAAAGAAGGGTTGCAACCATTGTAGTTAGTTATGAGAATCTCACTACGCATTACGGGGGTAGGGGAGAAGGGGTTAAAAAATCTTTTACAACGTTACGGAAAAGAATGAGTCGTTACAGCGCACTAGCATCATCTGTATGCTTTCCAATGCCAGTTCTTTAGTGTCCAGTGTCACTAATCTATAAAAAAAGAATAAAGAAGGTCGTCTATGTAGAATAGATCAATTGCCTTCCTGCCAGGCAGTTCGTCAGAATCGAGCAAAGATCAAATGGATCGTAATTAAACAAGACCACTTATTGTAGATGGCCGTACTGCAGCTCATCTGGGTTGAGATCTGCTGCCTTACTTATTCCTACAGCCATTATCACTGCGGCACACCCACTACATCTATGGTGCCTATAATCCACGGTTGCGTCTTACTATCACGAGAGCCGTGTGCTTGTTCGCTGTATTCTCATGTAAAAGAAAATGCAAGTTAAATTAATCTTAACTGTCAAGCAAATCGTTTCAACACAAATTGAGTTCTACGAAATTTAATACGTATTCGCGGATTTTGACCCCCCAAAAATCCGTGGAGTTGAATTATTAGTGACATCAATACTATAGACACCCTATTATTGGAGGAAAAAATGTTTTAGTTCAATGTATAGAGTGCAATCGGAGTTTTGGCGCCATCGAGAGAAAAGATGGTCGAAGTTTTTTTCATAATTATTAAATTCGTGTTTATATTGAGTGAAATTGTCAATTTTGATGGAATTTGTACAATTTTGTTCAGTGAAAGTGCACAAATGAAATATCATGAAGAAATTAGCGTATTTTGTATTTTCTTTTTACTGCCAAATCTCACTACACGAGCTTGAGTAATGAGGCCACCGCTTTACCCAAGACCCTGATATGACTTACTGACGACTGATGACTAATTCTAATTGCTATAACATAATTTTAAAATAATTTTGATGCCAATTTCTACTTGACTAATCGCAAAATACTAACGCCAAAACCATAAGAAAGGAAGAAAAGAAAGAAAAATATTTTTTTTGTTTTAAGTATTTTGATACAATAAGCATCAAGCGGTGCATAGAATACATGCATTTAGTTTTCAAAATTTCTTTTGTGTAGATTTAATGCTAAATCCACACGCTTGCCAAAATTGTCACAAACCATTATGCCGGGATGTTGGGCCCCGAGCAAAAGTAAGTTTACCCGCTACCTTACCCTCCAAACCGGAACACGTGATGACTTTATGGCGGCAGGAATAGGTAAGGCGGTGGTACCAATACGGGTGAGCCGATGCGAAATTTTTTGGAATGACTAATGTGTTACCAACCTCGCGGTTTTTACAACTTCAATTCAAGCGTTTACTATAGGTTTGTGTTGCAAATGACAGACGTGTGGATCTAGCATAATAGGAGGGGCACTGGACAGCCATAGTTATCTACATGGCGAATCTATAAAGGTTCCGTTTTTACCATTCGAGAAGAGAACCCTTAAAACAGATAAGTGGGTAACTTTTAAATAAAGTAAAATATTTTTACCCATAAGTAATGACCACAACACCTGTGTTAACAAATATGATAATTAACATTTACTATGTAATTTTGAACAACTACTCGTAATTACAAATTAGGTATGTAATAATATATCAGTCAATTTTTACAAGAACATATATTATGTATTCTTTATCAGACAGTATTTATAACGATTTTGATGAAGTTTTTATTACGTAAGTACATATCTAAAATAAAAAATATGAATTTATCAACAAGAAAGAAAGAAAAATATTTATTTGCGGAATATGAGTGTTACAAAGATGTTACAAAAATATTCAAGTGTTTCTACATATTCTACCAACTTTTGGTGTGCAAATATTTTAATAGTTATCAATCAATTAGTTAATTTAATTATTTACCTACTATTTACACACTGTTTATTTACATACGTAATAAACAGTGTGTAAATAGTAATACATACAATACAATTCCTAATCAATATAATACCTAATTGTATTGATTAAGTACATGATTATTTATTAATACAAACAATTTTTAAAATATAAATTAATTTATCCCTGTCTACCGTAAACTACCACCGTTTCCAAACCTAGCCAGACAGGAGAAGAAACGGCGAAACAAACTCGAAATACCTTTTTTCGAAATCTGCTCGATGGAAGTGATTTAATGTTATCAGGAATTTTGTTGTATATACGAATACAAGTTTAGTGGTGGTAAAATGTTGTGCTGCCTCTCATCCGTCTGTTGTTGTTGTTCCGGTCCGGACGGTAAGGGTAGCCGGTAGTTCCGAAATACACAATTGGCCTAACACCTGGGCCACAGGACAGAGACAGATATAGGCCGGTGAAGTTGCAAAAACCTCGCGGTTAGCAACATATTAGCCAATTAAAAAAAGGACAGAGACACACCTACGTCATGTACATGACGTCCTATAAGTCACGGATGTCTCTTACCTTTAGACACATCTTAAGGTGAGCCGAGTGCTTGCTCGCTATCGTATCACATCAAAAAAAATTATAACACTTATATTGTGACTAACTTTTCTTGAGTTTTAGCACGTTGTATGGCAAATCCAATTAATATTATAAATATGAAAGTCTATATGTTCTTCTGTATGTCTGATACGCTTTCTCGGCTAAATCGCTGGACTGATATCAATCAAATTTGGTAAACATATAGTTGAAGATCCGAGTTAAAACAAATTCCATTTCATTATCAAAAATCAACCCTAAAACTACTATACCAAGGGTTGAAAGTTTGTATGAACATCGTTACTATTCTTAATTCTACGCCGACGAAGTCGCGAGTATCTGGTACAAAATATTTTATGACAGAATAATAAAACATTAATCTTAATAAATTCAAGCAACGAAAAATTCAGATGTAATTAAAGTTTTGTATGTAAACATTTTTAATATGGCAATTACTAATAACTTATATTAATAATTATAAGAATATTGTTAAACAGTAAAAACATTTATTGATTTTTTAATGGGTTCCTAAAAATCAAAGCTTTTCGTCTATTACAATGACGCCAATAAGTTTTATTTCATTTTGTAATAAAATTAATTGACCCTCTTTATTAGAAAACTTAATTATTTTAAAACACATAATGTTAACTAGTCTTTAGGCATCATCGAATTTAAGCATCTACACGTGTTTTCTACTTACTTCATTTTTAAATATGGAATATAGTCGGCCATGATGCGTAGGGCGCATTGCAATTTGTCGATTGAGGGCGTTCCGACGACGGTAATTGGTGGTCAACGGTCGATAAAAACTCTTTGTTTATTCGACGCGTGTATACGCCCCGTTCACACTACATGTAAAAATAGTCGAACCATAAATTACAGTTTAACCCTTTCCGTGACTGTTACATGTTTGATTCTTATATTTTTTTATGCTGTAGTGCGACATTCATCAAACAAGTAATTAACAAACACTATGATACTCAAATAACATGGCCGTGGAGGGTTATTGTTCATGTAGATGGACTTCTAAAGTAGTAAGACACGCCCCCACCACTTTCGTATTAAAAATATACTTCGACTACTAACAGTAAGCTTCTTAGGTAATGTTTTTATTACATAAAACAAATTTTGAATTGAATATGTTTTTTGGAATAATGAAATGAAAACAACCCTATAAATACCATAGATGTTACAGGTGCATCGCTGTCTTATGGTCGGGGTGTTAAGCATATTATGCAATTCTACCGGTTACTCTAATATCCAACATGATGATGTTATATCTGTTGGTGGATCCCTTTTCCAAGCAAGTTGCTGTACAGCACTGTACCCCCTGTGGATTTAATTGTAATAGCCCTTGTTACCTATGCTCGACTTTGACAAGCTGCCTGGCAGGAAGACAGATGGCTAACAAAGAAGACCCGGACCACCATGGGGAAAAACTAAAATGAGAAAACTATTAAAATTAGTTTACCAAGTGCTCACCGAAATGTCCAACCCTGCCTGAAGATTTGAACGCCTGAGCCTTTACAATGAGTTAGTATAAATTGCGTTCGGTAAGTTACGTGTCAAAATCTATGACAATTTTGGTCTAAAAATGTGTTTCTCTTAGTTACCAATAGAGGCGCTCTTCAAAGTTTTCATACAAATAATTTACAGAGACGGTAGCAAGTATAGTTAACTAACATACATACATACATACATACAAACATATCTTCACACCAAGTCCCTTACAGCAGAGTACAGGCAGGGTGAGCAAAGAGTATCGAGTGTTAAACTTCACGCTTCTGGCAAACCTATCTGGCTTCCTTCACATTCATTACCCTTTTCATACAAACACGCCGGTTTCGGACTCTTGACACAACCTTCAGATAATATCCGACCGCTCTGATCGTGGAATGTCAATCTTGGTCTCCCCGGGTAGCTGCATCTATCCACATTATCTCTGCTATCTAAATATCTGCTTTGTCAAGTAAACTTGACTAGCTGTAAATTCACGGTAAGGGCTCTATTGCAGTAGAAGTTTATACAGTATAGAATTATTTATTATTTTATTTTCTATACCTTTAATATAATTAGGTAGGGTTCTGAGTCCGAATTTTATGCAAATCAAGCAAGATGCGGCTGCCGAGTGCCGAACATCTGCATACAATACTACGCTCCAGTTTGTAATTTACTGCTGCGCGGCGCACCAAGATGTCCTCTGGAGATAGCCAAACATACTTTTAACCTGCTAGTCTTTGGTTAGACTCGCAGTCGCTCAGCACAGGAATGTTTGATGCGAAATCATCTTTTTAGGTTATACCAAAGCATGATTCAGGATGGGAAGACAAGTGTTGCCTATAGACAACATAGATATCAATGCACCCCTATGTTATGGCCGAGATCTTAGCCAATGGCGCAAGACGCATTTGGATGACCCCTGTAGATAGCCAAATATATACTTTTAACCCGTCACTTTTTGGCTCAGCGCACCGGAATGGACTGGATGAAGTAAAGTATCTTCACGCCCATATCCACCGATGAGGTAGCAGAGGCACAGCCAGTGTATTCACGACTAGCCGAAGATAGTAAGTGATAGATGGCAAGCCTATCACCAACCAAACACATATCCAATCCTTATTTACTTCTTTAGCTTGTGACAAAGGATTAAATCACCCTACACTTGACCGTCTAACCCATTATTAAATTTAACCCATAAACGTGCTAGTGGCTCTTATTGAAATTAATCCCAAAACGTGCAAACAGCCTTTTTAATACAAGTGGCCCTTATTAAATTTAACCAAAACCTTGCAAGTGGCCTTTATTAAATTTAACTTAGAAACGTGCAAGCCTTATTGAAAAAGGGCCTTATTGAATTTAACCCAGAAAATTGGAAGCGGCCCTTATTAATTTTAATCCCGAAATGTTCAAGTGGCCTTTATAAAATTTTACTCAAAAAAGCGGCCCATATTAAATTTAATCCCGAAATGTACAATCAGCCCTTATTAAATTTAGCCCAGAAACGTGCAAGCTACTCTAAGGGAAACGATCTTAACATTGAATGATTCGAAGCACTTGCCGATCTCCTGCTGGATATACTTCTGGGTAAGAACACACCATGATTCTACGTAGCCAAAGTTTGAGATGAATATGATAGGATAATAATTGTATCTAAGTAATATCTATGAAAGTATTTTAATTTCAGTATTTGCCCTATCTTCGGGATAAATTTTTAGAAATTTTGAAAGCAAAGAAAGCTTTCACCTCAGACAGGACTTGAACCTGCAACCCTTTTGTCTGCAGCCGACGTATGCTCTAACTATGCTACTGAGGATTAAATTTCTGTGGCGAAACTTTTGATTCTTTTCTTACCGTTTACGCGGGTAGTCGTATATTAGTCTAAGATCCGAAGTAAGGTCGACCTTCACCGAGCTGATAACAGGATGAAACCGGTTTTATAGCAAATTTGGTATATCAGAAAATATATTAAAAATGGGTTGGCTTAAAAAATTCTGGACCTTACATTTTTTATTATTTAAAAAAAATATGTTTTTAACATTTCCAATTTTTTTCAGGCAACCCTATATATCAACTTAAATTGTTATAAAAATTGTAAAAATTGTAATGAAACTGTACATATGTTAATATTTTTTTCCTATTATCCGATCCCGCAAAAGTAACTAGCATCAACAATTATCTGTTTATACCTGGCAATCCAGATACACAACAGGTAACCCAACTTCTGCAACTTCGTCTTATTCCTACTTTAAGTCGGGATAAAATCTTAATATTGCACCAATTAATGAATAAAAAACATTTTAAAAAATAAAAAAAAAGGCCAGGATTTTTTCAGGTAACCCATTTTAATATATTTTCTGATATACTAAATTTGCTATAAAACCGGTTTCATCCTGTTATCAGCTCGGTGAAGGTCGACCTTACTTCGGATCTTCGACTATATGTCTGGTTATAATATCGTAAAAAAGCAATTAGATTTTGTATATACATACATACATACATATATTCACGCCTCGTCCCTTATGGGGAAGGCAGAGAGTATCGACAGCCAGACCTCACAATCCTGACAAACCTGCCTAGCTTCCTTCACATTCATGACCCTTTTCATACAAACGCGCCGGTTTCAGAGACTCTTGACACCACCCTTAGATAATATCCGAGTGACCTGATCGTGAAATGTCAACCTTGGTCTCTCCGGGTACCTACATCCATCCACATTCGCACTGTACATCTGCTTTTTCAATCTTTCATCTGCCATTCTTCCAACATGACCGATTTTGTGATAGTATGAAATACGTACATGTTATTTGCAGACCACAAAGACGTTCCTAATTGGTATAGGTTGAAGATTGGGCTTCATTCCTTTTGCTTGATTATACAATTACCAGTTTTTACTATTCTCTATAGCAAGCACTTGTAGTATGAGAGGTGCTGCAAGCCAGAGCAACAATTATGACTAACTTATGCCCGTTATGCCAGTAAAATAATCTGGCAATCAAAATTACTAGATAATTCCAATAGTAATTGATAGAGTCGTCACATTTCTACGCCAAAACGAAACACGCAAAGGCCTGAATGTAAATTTGACCCACTGACTCCGACAAGGGAGGTTATATCGACTACATGTTTTTTTTTGCTGTGACCCAACTAATTTTGATTGTCCTTCTTGGAAATATAGGTCATGATTTCGAGCAAAGATCAAGCAAAGGTACTGGCTGGAAACTGGTGCCACTTTTGACCCTTCCATTACTCAAAACTTAATAACGTAAACAAATAAAACTACATGTGTTTAATTATGATCTTAAGGATATCTAGAAGCCCAAACATCATAACGATAACTCAAAAGATTATTAAGATATGAAGGTTAAAAAGTCGTAAAGTTTAGCACTGACTGATTGACTGACTTACGGCCAATATTAATAATATATCTAAGATAAGTGATACTTTAGATTCGTACCAAGCAACCACTGTTATTTTTTAATGAATAACAAAAATATATTAGTAACAGATCCTTATTACGCCTATCTCTGTTTTTAGATATGTTATTAATATTGGCCGTTAAGTACCTAAATCTAACCTACTTTACGAACTCACATTTTTAAATTAACATCAACTGTTATAGGTATCCAATGAAGCAAAGAAATAGAATTTAAAATTTGTTCATAATGTTATTTTGTTCCAAAAAATACATATTTGGATTTTGCTTAGAACTTGACGCTCATTTAGATATCCATTATTTTTGCACAGCCTTGAAATCTAAGTTTTTTTGCAATTTTACTTTACATAAATTATAATGATAAGCAGTTTATTATCTATTTACACATTTAATTTAATTAAAGTTAATAAGAAGAAAAACTTTAATACGTAATTAACATATTACAAACTGCATAAAAATAAAAGCTCTACAGCAATACAAAAACATGCAAAATTGTCATCCATATCCGGCATTTGCTTACGAAATATTTTATAAATGTAAATATTTAATTTATTTCCTTTTTTATAAATATTTAATAGATAAAAAAATAAATGACAGCCTTGTTTAATGGTAATATTTGTCTATCATACGCAGATGTCTATGTCTATGACATATACCTACCTACTTACATCGTAATGGCGGCCAATGTACAGCTGGTTTTATAGCATTGTTATTTAAAATTATTTTTATACACCTGCTTGTAACACAATAACAGTTGTTTGCATTTGTTTGTTTGTTCATTTAAGGTGAGGGTTCAATTAACTAGTAAGATAATAATAGCGGGTAGTGACAACAGATTAACGGCCAATGTTAATAATCAATCCTAATCCAAAACTTGCTGTCCAAGATTGATATTTTGATCTATTTTTATGTTATCGCTTGCCAATAACATATCTGTGGACAGGATATATATGGCAATTAGGTATAGGATAGGCCGGTGGATACGCAGCTATCTAGATTGCTTGAAATCCATCTTTAGAGAAATATTATTAACATTGGCCGTAGGTAGATTAGTTGACATCTAAAATCTGGTTGGAGATATGTACGTAAAACCACATCCATATTTATATTATAAATGCGAAAGTCTATGTGTCTGTCACAGAAGTAAACCGCTGAATCGATTTTGATAAAGTTTGATATTCATATAGCTAAAGATCCGAGTTTAAACATAGGCTAATTTGTTAATCAACTCCCAAATGACTGTAATAGGAAATGAAAGTTTTTTGAATATCGTAATTAATCAACGCTGAGGAAGTCGCGTCAAAACAGCTAAATCATAATAATTATTTAATTTTTTTCGTTCGCTACAAATTACGAGGGCCAAACTGAAAGTTTTTAGAACTGGCAACTTAAAAGCATTATATTAAAAAAATAAGTTTAAATTTTGAAAATAGAACTCTTTACCAATAATATTGA
>NJDD01001048.1:611603-699489 GCA_002245505.1 Calephelis nemesis
GCTAGCTACTAACTTCACACTGTTCTACACACATAGTTCAAGGTCATAATATACTTCGACAATATTAAGCTAAATTATTCTTCTTTACAATTTCGCCAGATGAAGTGACGTATTTGTAATATGACATGAAAATAAGTATTTTTTTTTATATTAATAAACTATTTTTGTAGTGTATTTTGATTAAATATGTTTCAATGTTAATTAAAGTTAGGGATAATTTAAAAATAATACATATTTTAAGTATTTTGCCATTAAATCATTACATTGCATTAATGGGGAGGCCAGAGGAGTATACATTTTTAACTTTGTAAAATAATAATGTTTTAAATTAAACAATTATCGTGAATAGACAATATGGGCCAGATAAAAGGCCATATCATTTATTGTTTAAGCATAGTAAAATAATAGTATAATAAGTTCAACATATCAAAAATCTTTAGACCATTGAAATTCGAATAGCGCATATTCACCCTACTAACTATCCTATGCTCTGCACTGGAATATGACACTGTCATTAAGGGGCCAGGAATACATGGGACAGTAGTATAAAAAATATTAGAATTATCACACATTCTACCACAAGTGATGCACAACCATTCATGCTATCAGTAAAAAAAGTGTTTACATAAAAGCCATTTAACATGGCAGTATTATGATTGTTACTACAAATAAACTTAATTAACTTTTTACTACAAAATAAAACAATAAATTACTTATTTAAACTGCAGTGTAATCATCAAACCTTTGTCATCACTATCATTCTAGCTTTTTAATTAAAATATCTAATAAACTAGCTAAGTAATAACCATATAAAGATTTTGCCTTGAACTATGAACTCCTTTACGATTTTAATTTAAAAACAGAGATAATGAACTCATTAAATGTAAGAGAAACATTTAATTTTTGAAATTAATTCTTTAAAACAAAACAATTTTTACTCATAGCACACATTATTTTCTTGTTTTTGCAAAATATTTTATTGATATTGAAAAAAAGAAATATCATATTTCATCGGCTTATTGCAAGAAGTTATTATGTTACATATTAATTATTCTAAGATAAACGGTAATTTAGTTTGGATTAGTTAGTGGTTATGTTATAAGCCTATATTACCCTATATAGCAAGCTGTTTAACGCCTAAAGTAAATTAGTTAGAAATTAGTGATTTTTTGCATTTTTTTGAATATGACAAAATTAATCCATCCATTAAAAAAAAGTTTTAAGTGACTTTTGCTAAGTTAAGTTTGCTAGTTTATGAGTTCTTGCAATAAGCCGAGGATTTGGTGTAGAGTGATGTTTGTATAACTTTATACTACAAATGGACTTTGCAACATAAAGGTATTTTTTAAAATAAACCAGTAATTAGTGTAACAAAACAAACAAACTCTTTAGTTTTATAATAGTAAAATGTAAAGAAGTTTAAGCAAATGCCAAGTGAGACATGTTAATAAGAATTTTGGTATATTCAAAATCAGTAATTAATGTTCATTGTTTTAACTAAAAACTATGATGTTGTTTTACAGCTGGTAGAAGAAGAAAACATCAAAGGCGTCGTTTCTATGAACGAGACATATGAATTAAAAATATTTTCAAATGATGCAGAGGTAAGTCAATAAAAAATATTTCATCCAATTAAGCTACTGGATATCTTAGATAACCAATATAATGTTAGAGATTAGCCAGAAATGGATAAAACCAAATCATAAGTTCCATCAAGGTACAGTTTTTCAATTTGGGTATAGTCAAACTCCTAAAAACTTTTCCTGGAATTGGAAGACAAACAAGCAGACAGATATCCTGACAGATATTAAGGCGTGCAGCCTGCAAAGACCAAGGGTGGTAATTGTGTGTTGTTCAAGAGAGCTTGAAAATATCTGTCTTCCAGCAGACAGATATCCTAACAGTTAGTAAGGAGTGCAGGCTGAAAATCCCAAGGGTAGTAATTGTGTGTTGTCCAAGAGAGTCTGAAAGTATCTGTCTTCCAGCAGACAGATGCCCTGATAGTAAGGCTTGCAGCCTGAAACTGCTAAGAGTGGCAAGTGTGTGTGTCCAAGAGAGTCTGGAAATGTCTCAGTCTTCCAAACAGATGCGAGAGCAGATGTTTTGATGACAGTAAAAGGATGATTGGTTGTGCTTCTTGCACCTATTCAAGGACAGGAGAACAGTTAAGCAAAAGCAACTGTTTCAAACCCAGACTGGTCAAACACGGGGAAAATGGGTATTAATGTCATGCGGAAAATAAATTCCACATGTTTTTAAAATTTTTTGTGTGTTTTGTTTTACAATAGACAAATCTCACTAAATTATTATATTTTAATCATATTTTGTTATCAAAGTACCAAAATTGACATTGTAATGATTACTTTAATGTTAGACGCCAATCAACATTAGAGAGACATATTAAAGAAAGGTTATCTTACATCTGACTAAACACAAAAACATAATTCACTATACTACAGTTTTACCTATGGAACATGGTAGAAATTTAAACTCTTTCAAACTTTAAGAAATACAAAGTATTGAAAATGGGTCATCTTAAGATCTGGGCTATCTTAGGCGCAAGTACCTTAATTAGTTTTACTTTAAAAATTGTTTAAAAATCATAGGTATAAAATAAACTCTCAATTTAAGCAGTTCCATTCACTTTCGTAAATTTATATCTAGCTGGCCCGTAACTTTTTTCTCTAAATTCCAACCATAGTTATGTCATGAATTTTAATGTTTGTATGTTGCTATTTCACAAAATTTAGCCTAAATGTGCTTTAATCAAAAAATTCGAAGCATCTTCACGAGAATTCGACTGCACTCCACGAAGGTCGATCTGATACAGACCTTCGTGGAATGCAGTTGAATTCTCATGATGATGCTTCGGTTACGAAGCGAAACTTACGTTGAGTTTTTTGGTGGCTTAAATATTTTAATTTTGATTTTAGTATGGATTTCCGCATAGTAACGCCTTTTTCTATCAATTTTCTAAATGTGCTTGAAAACCTAGACCAAAATAGCATTATTTGTTTAGAAAATTACTTATTCCTACCAAACAGAGTTGACGTTTGTATGGGGAAATAATCATTATTCGACTTTGATTTAGAATAATAATATAAGCGCAGTTAAATAAAAAAACGATTTCGACTTCAATAACTAAATCATCAAAGTGCACAAAAATTGAGTGTTTTCCACTCCCTGCAGTTTATTAGTTGCAAAGATGGTGGCAATGCAACTACCCTGGAGGTATGCTCTTTCAACTTAAAAAATATAAAATTGATTCAGCCACGAGTGAGAATTCGATTGTCATACTAGAAAAATATGTAAGCGTCGAAAGTATTTTTGAAGCTTACATATTTTTTCGAAGGCGGTTAATAATAGCTACTATTTTTGGGTTGGGTCAATTCAATAGATAACATTTGACAAATGTCAACCTCTGTAAATACTTGTCAAAAATAAAACATGAAAATGCATTATTTTGACTTTAATACAATGGGCGTGTTCGGCCGAAGTAAGTACTTACAAAATTTTGTAAGTCACTTACTATGCTTACAAAATTTTCGGCCGGGACACAAAATAAGTGCTAACGCAGTAAGTATGGCTTAATATACGACGCCATTTTGCTTATTGTTTATGTACGGGATATGACATAAACCGGTGTTTTGTGTTATGTCAAGCCAGTAAGTCTGTCCTCGCCGAAAAGTGCTACAGTCAGCTTGTAAGACTTTAATTTTTTTATGCTTACTGGCTTACTAAGTTTAGTAAGTACTTAATTCGGCCGAACTCGCTCAATAAATATGATGTATTTTAAAATGGAAATGTTAAGCAAATCTGCAATACTAACTTTTCTAAGTATGGCTTAAACAATTAATTAATGTTATTTAAAGTCACAGTGTCATATTTTGTTGAAGTGTCAAATCTGGTCTCTTAGATTGGCTTAACCTTACACTTCAATTGTTTCCATCTATATTCTATACTGTTGTTGCCATCAGGCGGAACAACGCTCGACGGGTTGGCTAATGTTTTGTATAAATCTTAACGTCAACAGTGACTTGTTTTTTCCGAGATAACCTAATATGACCTGTTTTGAGCAGATCGATGTATTGGATTAATTTACATAAAAATACAAATTGATATGATCTGTATACTGAATGGTGTTTATGAGTATTATTCTTATGATAAGTAGGATAAATATTTGAGAGATATAAATATCTTCTATGTGCTGCATTAAGCGTTTCTACAACATTTGAAACACTAAAATTGATTATAAAACGTTTAGTTCATACAAATTCCTCATGTAGCGAAACACCAAACGCTCCCGATCATACGCGAGGCGCGGAGTCGATTCCCAACATGTGTAGGTTATCCGGTTCCCAAAATTACCGATATTTCAAGCCCTGACTAAAAGGTCCGGAATGGTTTATTTATACTAGCTGTTGCCCGCGACTTAGTACTCACAGTAACGTGACCAGTTGGTGAACAAAAGATTTTTCCGCAGTAGAAGGTATTCTAATTTTTGACCCGGATTACAGTTTTTGTTGCCCGACCCGGGACCTCATACAGTCAAGTCCAACACGTAAACTGTTAGACCACAGAGACGAGACTATTACTCTTCAGATTTTAACAACACCAGTTTTCCATTAAGGCATATAAAAAACTACCTACTATCACGCCACCTCGTGTTTTTTTTGAAACGCCTAATATGTTGCTAACCGCGAGGTTTTAAAACTTCACAGGACTATTATACTACTATCACGCCACATCGTGATTAAGATGGTCGGAGTAATGGGCATGGTATTATTGTCAACGCACAACGTAACAAGCATATAAATTGCCTATTTATACCATAAGCAAGCATTTGGAATGGGTTATAATCATGTTATGACTGCGGTAGTCGGAGCAATTAGCGAGGTTAGCATAACTAGTCTAGCAGTAAAACAATGTAGTGTAAACATTAAAATTTGTGCGTAATTTATTTATTTAAACATTGACTGTTTTATTAATAAACATGGACTAAGTACTCCAAGGTTTTAGTTGACATAACAGTCTATATTACCATTAGGGATGTCAAAACTCGATACAACCAACCCAGGAGGATTTTAACAAATATTGGGGCTACCCAATATTTGTTAAAATCCTAAATTTGTAGTTTTTAAATTTGTAGTGCTAACTACAGTTTCGAAAAAACTTATATAATTATTAATTTTTATTTTCAAATTTGTACTGCTTTCAAGCAGAATCTAGTATTTGTTGGAATCGTAATACAGCGCCAACGTAACAGAGCGATAAGAAACGCCGCTGGAAGGACGAGAGTGGAGTGCAAGGTGCAGAGAGAAAGTTACAGATTTCATTTTGTTCTTTTGCGATAGTAGATTTCATTTTTCACTGGAGATACTATTGCGTCCCGGGAGCCCGGGAAGTAAACCATTATTATCAGAGTCTCCAGGGTATTTCTGGAGGGTTAGCGATCCTGAGTATACAGTGCAATAAGGACTGTAATGTCAACTTAAACCTTGGTGTACTTAAGTCTGTAAGTATGATATTATCCACTCGTGATAATAAAATTAGGACTAAATTTGTACAACCGAACACATATTCAATCCCGGGTCAACGTTAGTTTTGTTAGAAAAATTGAAATACACGTTTTTCTATTTCCTTTTTGTCCGACCCGGAGATCGAACCCGGGGCCTCAAAAAGTCAAGTCCGACGCCGGACCACTAGACCACAGAGGGCGATATCATACACACTAAGGAGAAAGGAGGATTGCCCCGTGTTGATCCGGACTCCTTTGTAGAATCGACCATCTGCCTTTCTTGCCAGGCAGCTCGTAAAAGACGAGCATAGGCTCACCGTCACTAACACCGTGACATCTGACTAGGTGGTAGAGTTTCGCAGCGACTCACCCGGATTGGTACCACCGCCTTTCCTATTCCTGCCGCCATAACGTCATGGCGTGTTCCGGTTCGGAGGGTGAGGTAGCCGGTAAACGTACTTTTGCTCGAGGCCTAACATCCCGGCCTCAGATTGGCAATGCACCATTACCACCTTTGGTGACTCTAGGCGGCGTGAATTTCTTAACATCAGGAAATCCGTCTGCTTGTTTGCCTTCCAATATCATAAAAAAAAGGCACAAAGTTCGTTAGCCTACACATAAACACAGACACACAGTTTGGTTGTCAAAATAAACACTCAATATTGATCCAAATGAATTGTATTTATCTACTCTCATAAAAGAATGAATATAAACTATGTTTGTTTAAGTTTGGACTAAAGATATCTCCAAACCCCTGCTGCTTTCATTAAATAATTAATAAAATAAACATAAATAAATCAATATCCCTGGACAAGCACAAATTAAATCCAACCCCAGAGTAAGCAATAATATTGTTGTGTTATGGTGTTCGTCAACGATTTTAATACATAGAAATACGTACCTAAAAAAATACCAGATTAATTTAATAAACACCCAGACCCGGAAATGCAAACATCTAAATGTTCACCATACAAATGCCTGCCCCGTTGAGAATATAATGTAATGTCAACTTAAACCTTGGTGTACTTAAGTCTGTAAGTATGATATTATCCACTCGTGATAATAAAATTAGGACTAAATTTGTACAACCGAACACATATTCAATNNAAGGCTGACAGATGTCTTGATGGCAAAAGGTACACTTCGCCTACAAAAGATATTGGGGTATATAACATATTTAGATAGGTCGATACTCTTTGCCTAATCAGTAATCGTCTTATTAATCAAATGTGAGGCAAGTAGATACCAACGTACAACTTAATGGGAACAAGCTGGACTTTGTAGATTCTACTACGTTTTTAGGAATAACGATTTTTTCATTTTCTGGACGATTTTCTCAACGATTGTGTTAATTTTTTTAACAGACAATTGACTGATGTTGAAACCGCTAGGATGGTTTATTTTAGTTATTTTCACAGCATCATGTCGTATGGAATTCTTATCTGGGGAAGTTCTGCCGAAGTCAATACTATATTTATTTTACAAAAAAAGAGCCATAAGGGCAATTTATAACCTAGGCCCAAGAGTTTCCCTGAGAGAAAAATTCAAAGAGTTCAAAATTCTAACTGTAGCATCCCAGTACATCTTTGAAAATTTAATGTATGTTCACAGAAATTCAAGTTCATTTAAAAGAAATTGTGATATACACTGTGTCAATACTAGGAATAAAAATAATCTTGCTGTGCATGTGTCTCGTCTCCACAGAGTAAGCAATTCTTTATGCCTATGTATACAGTTCTACAATAAACTTCCCACTTATATGAAAGAACTTCCAATTCATAAATTTAAGAAAAGTGTTAAGTGTAAATTAAATCAAAATGGTTATTATAACATTGCTGAATATTAAACAGATAAGACTACTTGGGATTAATTGCTCCTCATGCCAATCCATACTAATATTATAAATGCGAAAGTAACTCTGTCTGTCTGTCTGTTACCTTTTCACACCTAAACCACCCAACCGATTTTGCTGAAATTTGGTATGTAGATAGTTTGCATTCATGAGAAGGACATAGGCATATTATTTCTGGGAAATTCAACCCCTAAAAGGGTTTAAAGGGGTAAAGTGGCAAAGTTTGTATGAGAAAAATATTTTTATTGCACATTTTTGCATGAAATTTTGAATTAATGCTTTTTAGTACAAATGATGAAATATGTATTTTAGGGTTTTTCGAAATTCACCCCCATTGGGGGTTAAAGGAGGTGGCAAAGTTTGTATGAGAAAAAATTTTCATTGCACATTTTTGCGTGAAACTTTGAATTCAGTCTTTTTAGTACAAATGACGAAATATGAATTTTAGGGTTTTTCGAAATTCACCCCCATTGGGGGTTAAAGGGGGTGGAAAAGTTTGTATGAGAAAAAATTTTTCATTGCACATTTTTGCATGAAACTTTGAATTAATGCTTTTTAATACAAATGATGAAAAACGTATTTCAGGGTTTTTCAAAATTCACCCCCGTTGGGGATTAAAGGGGGTGGCTAAGTTTGTCTGGAAAATTTAATTCTATTGAAATATTTTGCGTGACCCTGAAATAATGCTCTGCAATACAAATTATGAGATACATATCTAAGCGTTTTTTGAAAATCAACCCCTATGGGGGTTAGCGGGGGTGGCACAATTTGCGTAGGAAAAATATTTAAGTAACAGTAATTTTTACCATAAGTCCATAACAATGAACCACGTACTAACATCAGTTTATCATTAACGAAAAACACGCAAAGAAATTATGATACACATAGTGAAATAGCAAATATTAATATCATAATCATAGCAAAATTGGTTAAAAATCCCTACTAATATTATAAATGCGAAAGTAACTCTGCCTGTCTGTCTGCCTGTTACGCTTTCACGCCTAAACCAGTGAACCGATTTTGATAAAATTTGGTACAGACATAGAATAGACCCTAAGGAACAACATAGGCTACTTTTTATAGCAAAAAATGGGGGAGAATGGGTAAAAAGAGGGGATGACTGTTCATATGTATATTCGTCATTTTTAAAGCTGTAACAGTGAAACTTTGTATTTAGACACTTTATGATGAACGAAAGAACATAGACTACTTTTTATCACTAAAAATGAGGGAGAATGGGTAAAAAGAGGTGATGAATGTTCGTATTGAAAATCGTTTTTTTGTTTGAAAGGGTATATTTCAGAGGGGGTCCCATGGTCACCAGGTTATAATCTGATGATAAAATCCTGAAAAAAAACGAGGGAAACTCTAAAAAAATGTTGGCAAGAATAGTGTTTTTGTGGATTATGATCACTTTCTAACATTCGACAGTAGTCACTCCATACACAGACTCAACAGACTTGCGGAATAGGCTGACCGTTAAGTATCTTTGAGGGACTTGGAGATATTTACACAGACGCAAGGGAGAAGATCAGCTAATACTCCTTTGATTTTAATTGGCATTGTGATCCCTTAAAATTCAAAGATGAAACGCAGGGTTGTGCTAATGGTAAGGTATTATTACTTAACTTGGTGAACCAGCTAAGCTGCTAAAGTCTCTTTTATTGTGCAATTCCGATGAATCTCGAAGATTTTTAGCAATATGCGCAAAAGCAATAATTGTTTTCAAATGACGTCGTTTGGAGTAGGTAGGCACATCATTATGCTAGGACATTTTTCTGTTCAAGGTCAAATTTATCGCAGAATCTGTTCATTAAAAAGCTGAATAGTTTAATTTTATTGCTACAATTTCTAAATATGTGAGTTTCTGAAGATATCCCCAAAGGGTTAGTTCGGCCTAACTGTACAACCAGAGCGCTCACGACTAGCCGAAGACATTAAATCCAATTTAGTAGATAACAATTTCTAAATGTGAGTTTCTGAAGATATCCCCGAAGTTCTGCCTAACTGCACAACCAGAGCGCTCACGACTAGCCGAAGACATTAAGTCCAATTTGGTAGATGACAATCCTGTAGCCAACCGGGCACTTATCCAATCCCGGGCAAGTAGCAACGTTACTATTAGGTAGAAAATTGAAACTTTACAATTTCTGTTTGTGTTTTTTTGTTGCCCGGATCGGAGATCAAACCCAAGATCTCAAGAAGTCATTCCGAAGGCGCACGGTTAGACCTCAGAGACGATATGTATATTTCTAAAATTTCCAAAAAAAATCTGTTAGAGGTTTCCATAACTTGCTATACAGTTTAATTTCACAGGATTTGCCGAAGTGCAGATAAAACTGTGGAGACAATAACGTATTCCCACTATTTATCTGAGGTGAAATTAGAAAAGAGAAAGTGTATGTTCAGTTTTGAAGGCAAAATTGCTAAATTGATTTTAACATTAAAAAAATATATGAAACTTTGGATAGCGATGTACCTAGGCTACATTTTATCTTAAAATTTTAACAAGCAGTGTTGGAGAGCTAAATATCAAATTAGTAGACTACGCGGGCGAAGCCGCGGGTAACAGCTAGTCTGTTATAAAATATAATGTATCATTACATACATTATTGAAAATAAAGACAAGCCCGCTGAGTTTCTTGCCGGATCTTCTCAGTGTGCGGCCGCGTTCCGATCCGTGGTAGATTTTTATAATTATACTAGCTGTTCCCCGCGGCTTCGCCCGCGTAGTCTAGTAATTTGATATTTAGCTCTCCAACACTGCTCGTTACAATTTTAAGATGAAATGTAGCCTATATCGCTATCCAAAGTTTCATCTATTTTTTTGTAAATATTAAAATCAATTCAGCAATTTTGCCCTCAAAACTAAACATACACTTTCTCTTTTCTAATTTCACCTCAGATAAATCGTAGGAATACGTTATTGTGTTTACAGTTTTATCTGCACTTCGGCAAATCCTGTGAAATTAAATTAGTTCATCCTGTGAAATAAAATTAAATTAGTTATGGAAACCTCTAACAGATTTTTTTTCGAAATTTTAGAAATATACATATCGTCTCTGAGGTCTAACAATGCGTCTTCGAAATTACTTCTCGAGATCTTGGGTTCTATTTCCGGTCCGGGCAACAAAATAAACAAATAAAAAATGTGAAGTTTAAATTTTCTACTAAAAGTAACGTTGCCACTTGCCCGGGATTGAATAAGTGCCTGGCTACAGTCAACTACACATTGTGGGACTTAATGTCTTCGGCTAGTCGTGAGTGCTCTGGTTGTGCAGTTAGGCAGAACTAACCCTTCGGGGATATCTTCACAAACTCACATTTAGAAATTGTAGCAACAAAATTAAATTCTTCAGCTTTATAATATTAGTATGAACCGATTCTGTGATAAATTTGACCTTGCACAGAAAAATGTGGGAGAAGATCTTGGCATAATGATGTGTCTACCTACTCCAAACGATGTCATTTGAAAACAATCATTGCATTTGCGCATATTGCTAAAAATCTTCGAGATTTATCAGAATTGAACAATAAAAGAGAAATTAGCGGCTCAGCTGGTTCACCAAGCAAAAGTAATAATATCTTATCATTAACAATACCCTGCGTTTCATCTTTGAATTTTAAGGGATCACAATTCTGACATTTTATAATAATTTTCCAATTAATATCAAATGAGGATTTTTATACTGTAACGTGTGGTCATAATAGAATCCTGCATTAACAAAAACATTCCTATTAAACCTTCTGAAAATTATTCTACTTTGAGCTTGATGCTGACACTTATTGATCCCTCAAAGACACTTAACGGTCAGCCTGTTCCGCAAGTCTGTTGAGTCTGAGTATGGAGTGACCATTGTCGAATGCTAGCAAGTGATCATAATCCACAAAAACACTATTCTTGCCAACATTTTTTTAGAGTTTCCCTCGACTTCCCCAGGATTTCATCATCATATCCTCACCTGGTGACCATGGAACCACCTCTGAAATATACCCTTTCAAACAAAAAACGATTTTCCATACGAACATTCATTACCTCTTTTTACCCATTCTCTCTCGTTTTTTAGTGATAAAAAGAAGCCTATGTTCTTTCGTTTATCATATAGTGTCTAAATATAAAGTGTCTAAATACAAAGCTTACTGTTACAACTTTAAAAATGACGAATTTTCATATGAACATTGATCCCCTGTTTTTACCTATTCTCCCCTATTTTTTTGCAACAAAAAGTAGCCTATGTTGTTACTCAGAGTCTATCCTATCTCTGTACCAAATTTCATCAAAATTGGTTCACTGGCTTAGGCGTGAAAGCGTAACAGACAGACAGACAGAGTTACTTTCGCATTTATAATATTAGTAGGGAAGTAGGGTTTTTAACCAATTTTGCTACTATGTAAGTATATCGTAATTTCTATATTATAGTGTCTAAATATAAAGTGTCTAAATACAAAGTTTCACTGCTACAGCTTTAAAAATGTCGAATTTCCATATGAACATTCATCCCCTCTTTTTACCCAATCTCCCCTATTGTTTTGCAATAAAAAATAGCCTATGTTGTTCCTTAGGGTCTATTCTATTTCTGTACCATATTTCATCAAAATCGTTTCACTGGTTTAGGCGTGAGAGCGTAACAGACAGACAGACAGAGTTAGTTTCGCATTTATAATATTAGTAGGGATTTTTAACCAATTTTACTATGATTATGATATTAATATATGATACTAATATTTGCTATTTTACTATGTGTATCATAATTTTTTTGTGTGTTTTTCGTTAATGATAAACTGAAGTACGTGGTTCATTGTTATGGACTTATGGTAAAAATTACTGTTAAATATTTTTCCTACGCAAATTGTGCCACCCCCGCTAACCCCCATTGGGGTTGATTTTCAAAAAACGCTTAGATATGTATCTCATAATTTGTATTGCAGAGCATTGTTTCAATGTCACGCAAAATATTTCAAAAGAATTAAATTTTCCAGACAAACTTAGCCACCTCCTTTAACCCCCAATGGGGGTGAATTTCGAAAAACCCTGAAATACGTGTTTCATCATTTGTGCTAAAAAGCATTAATTCAAAGTTTCATGCAAAAATGTGCAATAAAAATATTATTCTCATACAAACTTAGCCACCCCCTTTAAACCCCAATGGGGGTGAATTTCGAAAAATCCTGAAATACGTGTTTCGTCATTTGTACTAAAAAGCATTAATACCTACTTTGAATTAAACCGTACCGTCGCAACCGCGTTGTCCCTATATTTTAAACCTGTAATATCTCCGAAACTATTAGTTGAATTTACACGCTGTAAAGGGCCATATTGTTCTATATTAAATGTAAAATTTATTTAAGATACTTAATTAGATAAGGATTAATGCTGTATTGCTTTAAATCGCTTCGTAAATAAGCCATTATTTTTCGTAAAAAGTAAAGGATAAAAATTGGTTATTGTAAGTTATCCCTAAGAGATACACATATACCATCGCGAACTTTTTTGTAGACCTTTTTAAGGTTAACAATACTTAGTACATTATTTTGGTCTATCTCGTAGAGTTCAGCCAGCGTTTGCAATGCAAGCGCAAAAAAAATATGTTTATTTACGACTTCGCATTAGAAATCTTGAAATTATCAGTGGTTCTCTAATATATGAAGCATGTTATTATACATATAAACCTTCCTCTTGAATCACTCTACCTATTTAAAAAACCGCATCAAAATCCGTTGCGTAGTTTTAAAGATATAAGCATACATACATACAGACAGACGCGGAAAGCGTGCTTTATACTATTTCTATGTAATATATAGATAGACCCATCACAAGTACCTCTTGTAGGTTTATGTGAAATAAAGGTGATTTATTCTTATTTATTATTAATAAACACAAAGTAAAGTACTCCAAGGTTCAACCTGGTATACAGTGTTTATTACAAAGTGATACAGACTATAATATCCACTTAATTAATAATAATAAATAAATATAGAGATATTTATCCAGAGGGACAAGTTTCACAAATTGAGTCTAACCCCATAGCAAGCAAATTATATGCTTGTGTTATGGGTGTTAGTCAACGATATCAATACATAGAAATACTTAAATAGATACCAGAATAAATTTAATAAACACCCAGACCCGGAAATGCAGACATCTAAATGTTCATCACACAAACGCCTGCCCCCGTCGGGAATCGAACCCGAGCCTCGCGATTAGTCGGTGTAGTTAGGCGTGTACGCTAGCCTCTCGACCAAAGAGGCGGTCAATTTTACTCCTACGTTAGTCTGTGTTTATTAATAAGAAGACTAAGGGAATTGGCGTGAAGATATGTATGTATGTAACATCTTGAGGTTGAATTGCCATTATTATGATTGCCTTATACCGTTGGAAAATGTTTTACATTTTTTATTTCAAGAAATGGTGTGAACATGGCGTCGAGTTCCTGCAGCTGGCTACCACAGACATCTTCGAAGCCCCAGACCAGGAAAAGTTATACGAGGGGGTTCGGTTCATCAATCGGTAAGTTTATATTCAGGAGCGGAAGACAAGACTTTTCCTGGTAAGACAGACATGACTTAATAAATAGATACAAAAAATCTATATCGCGTCTGTGGTTTCCTGTTAATGATAACCTCCTACTACTTAAGTGCAATTCGGTTCAAGCGCTACATTGAACCTTATTGTAATCGAGTTTACACACGTGTAGGAGGTTACGATGGCCCATTATTTAGGGAGCATCCTCAATAACGTCTTTACCATAACGGCACAGGGGGGCCAGTGCCAAGGGCCACCATACACAGAGGGCCCCGAAGGATCGACTATTTCACTCACTTTTAAACTTAAAATACAGGGCTTTCTCAAATTAATTAACGATATTTTAACCACGGGCTCGGAATGCGTGTCTGGAAACATAAAAAATAATAAAAAAAAAACTAAAACGAAAAATAAATAAAATATTACAAAAATTAATTCTCGCAATAACGCATGGGGGTCAACGAACTCTCGTTCGCAGCTCACAGCTGATTGTCTCACAGCTCACGGCTGCCGCGTGAATTGTCACTACCTAGTACCTAGCTACTTAATGTTTATTTGTACCTACAGGCTACTAGGTATTATGTAATTTACTATTATCTGTTAAATTGCTAAAAGCCCTTAATGTTTTTGTTTTATCGAAATTTTAATCAGTTAAAAAACTTTACATGTCACACAGTACAAATATCTCGGTCCAGTATTTTATTTTTTAATTTAATATGTAATACTTACCTAAGTATTAATTATTAGTGAGCCGCGAAAGTAACCGCTGTTGCTAAGTCATAAAAAATCATAGTTGTAAGTTCTGTAAGGTCATGTATCGATGCGCTTGCCGCTTCGATCGTCCGTCGCCGACTCCCGCCCCGCGCGGGGGCGCTCCTTAGAAATTATTATTTCTAATCATCGACCACACATCCCAATAGACGCCTATTCTTTATAATTTTGCTTTGAAACAATTCTGGCAAATAGCTGAGGTGCGGGGAGGTGAGGCACTGCTTTCTTATTGGCCCTTGCAATGACAACACGTCATATTCATAAAAAGAAATGTAAGATTAGGGATGAGACATATTTAATACAAACAATATATTTTATCGATATGCTTATTTTTATTTTACAAAGTGCGACATTATAACGGAAAATATATCGCATTTTGTTATTGCACGTCACATCGCAGCTATGCAACTCAACGTCTCAAGGTCACACATTTTTACGGGTGAGAGTACTTGAATATATTAGGTCCTTACATCTGAAATTGGCGTTTTGTAGGGGAGGAACAAGTCGAATATATTTAATGTTATTTATTTATTTAATCAAAGCATGAACCATTGTTTCCTATGCATATTTGCCATCTCATAGGCAATTCATTGATCCCTCTACTAAAAAACCATTCGAACGGGAATAAAATCTTTGAACGTGGTTTGGACTACCCTCTCGAAATTGTTTTTTTTCTTTTGCTAAACGTTATTCAAATTTTAAAAAATGGTAATCTGTTGGAGTTAGGTTCAGGTGGATGCTTTTTACATTAAAATTGATGCTCTTCCAATTGAGAAGTCGTCTGTTGTGCAGTATGTATTTTAGCATTGTCATGAAGCAGTAGTGGCGTAAAGTGAATAAAACAATAAAAAGTATCTTCACGCCCATATCCCCGAAGAGGTAGGCAGAGGCACAACCAGGGCACCCACGACTAGCTAAAGAGACTAAATCCCATAATGTGATAGGTGGCAAGCCTATCACCAACCGGGCACATTTCTAATTCCGACCAATTTTTTTTTTTATTAGAAAATTGGAAAAATGCAATTTTCTTTTTGTTGGCCGAACAGGGATTCGAACCCTAGACCTCATGCAGTCAAGTCCAACATCCGGACCGCTAGACCACAGAGACGATAAAACAATCTTCTGTAAAATATTGAGATTTAATACCCTTTATTTGGAATTCGGAAACCAATTCTCTCGTCTGGTTTCTTTAAACCAAATTAGATTTCTTTTTATTATCTTGTGGATACCTGATATAAATGACATACTTATCAAATTGACTTGTTTTTATTCATTCGAGTAATTCTCACCTGAACTACAGAATATCGTCAAAATACTGTAAACAAATTAGTTTTAAAATTGTCTCAGCCCTTTGAAAGATTTATGGCATACTGACCGTAACATCGCCTATCGGAACCAGTGTTCAATTTATATCACCCAGATAACCACCTAATGCACTTGAAAGAGTTAATTAAAATCGGCTCAAATATTTATGAGTTATTCAATGACATATAACAGCGCCCTCTACCGCGTTTAGTTCAGTCCGGGTCTGCTGACTAAAATAGATCACCTGCCCTCTGCCAGGCACCTCGTAAGAGGCGAGCACAGGTAAAACAGGTAATTGTCAACAAGATAACTGGTCAATAGAGTGGTGTGCAGCAAGTTCCCTGGGTAGTTATGCACCACCTTACCCATTCCTGCCGCAACAATGACGGTGTCACATTCCGTTTCGGAGGGTAGGGAAGCCAGTAGATTTGCACAAAACGCCTTACATATCGACCATATGACAGCAACGCACCTGTAACGTCAATGGTATATATAGGGCATTATTATCTGTTACCATTAAGAGAGCCGTGTACTTGTTCGCTGACTTTTCACATAAAAAAGAGTAACTATCCAGTAGCCAACTCAAAACTACGTAGAATAATAAGTTTTTTATTGTTTCTGTCAGTGCTTAAATTTATCGATAAAATACATAAATACCAACATACAGTACCGGTACCAGACCGGTAACCTATTGAGGGTAAATAAATAAAAATGTCGATAAAATAGATTTGCACATTAGTCCATCACTAGCTACATGCAAACGAAAGTGATAGCTTAAAAATCACATGTGTAAGAAAGAGATATAAACACGCATCTAACAATGACCGACCAGTATATGATGAACTCCGATAAACATAAAATAATTTAAAAAGTCATTATGAATGTTATTATTTTTAATCAACCAACGGAAAGTTTTACCATCTTTTCGGTAAATTGAAGTGCGGCTGTCTTTACCGTACCATTTAATTGAACAAACAGTTATTTTTAAATCTATTTTTTTATACAATAACGCGGACAATGTTTACAGGTCACAAACCTGGTCGATACTGTTCATATCTTTTTAAGTAATAAGCTACATAAGAACAATTACACTTATGTGTTGACAGAAACTGGTTGCCTTCAATGCGGCGTCTATTGGGATGTGTGGTCGATGTTTCTAATACAGTCATTTTTCAAATCAGTTGATTTTTGATCGTGTTTGGGATGTGTTATGTTTTTGTTTGTGTTTGCGTTTATTTTTCGCGAAGTGTTCATGAGTACCTTTCCAATGGTGAAAATTTAATAGAGGGTGACTAGTGTGATCACCTGACCTGACCTGACGCCTCCCGACTTCTTCATGTGGGTAGGGTCGAAGATTTGACTGACGTTGTGAACCTTACAATTGAACTGACCTTGCCTTAAAAAGTTATAGGTAAATAGGAACCTACTAGCAATACTTAAAGACACATCAACAACCGTGCTAAGTTTTGCATTGAGTACCTACAATGATGGATACCTATGTTTAAATATGGATGTAAATAGTGTGAATAGGTAGGTACGTAAATCATTTTTGTAGCTAGGTGCATACGTAAGCCTGATTCTTATCTTTACCACACGCCTACATTCACTAGTTTTTTATGATCAATCAGTTCAAAGCGTATCGTTGGGATAGGACACGCAATAAATGTAACACACGCGCCTACCTAGTATCTAGGTGTGACGTGTCGTCGGCCGTCGCGCGCGGGCAACTGAATATGAGTTATTAAAATTGTTGTTATTAATTTATTTTAAGTCCGATATTTTTTTTAATATTTTTTACTGGTTTAGTTATATATTCAGAATGTCCAGGTAAAATATTGTGCACTAATTTGAAAAGACCTTAAATATTGGCTGCTTTGTGCATTACGTTTATCTCATTGCCCTAAGTCGATTTCACAGCTTAATAAGTAATTTGTCAATAATAATTATGTGCGAAAATTGACTATCGTAATAATAAAAAAGGCAGCATACCTATATTAATAATGACATACGGTACTAAAATAATGTAATTGATTACCCAAAAAATCATAGTGAAATAAATTGTAAAGTTTGACTTCTTTATATTCCAAAAGGGCCCCAAGTTTTTGTGTACCCAAGGGTCCCAGCATAATCTAAGACGGCCCTGATCATCCTGGCCTACAGATGGTATACCTCGTATAGTTGACGAGAATGTTCCTAGCGGTGTTAGCGTCGCCATCAAACTCGCCGTTGCAGTTCGGGTTAACTCCCCGGCGCAGCTTGTGAGCCATGACCACCTTGTGAAACTCGCCACTTTTCTCGCTGCTCAAAAAAGACGCGACGTGTCATCATCATCATCATCATCAGCCGGAGGACGTCAACTGCTGGACATAGGCCTCCCCCAAAGAGCGCCACAAGTCACGGTCACTAGCCGCTTGTATCCAGCGACTCCCCGCGACGTGTAGTGCACGGTCAATTTTAAATAATTTTAATGTCGTCTATGTGTACTCCAATGGGTTTTAGGTGGTTAACTACAATCGAAACCGATTCCCGGGTTGGGCAACCCAAAATGCGTTATTTTAATGTTCTTATAAAAACCAAGGTGCTCGGGACTGGAGAAGTACCCGGTTGGCGATTTTGTCACTAATCACTTTGTGGGAGTTAAGTAACTTGGACTAATCGTGAGTGTTCTGGTTGTATCTCTGCCCATGTCGGGAATACGGGCGTGAAGATATATTTAACAGAAAATGATTATGCGCTGTACTTAATACTTGTCTGTTATTATTATTGCAACGTTAGGAATTTTTTTGTTTTTTCAAGGCGTGCGTTGTATATGTTTTTGCACTGTAGTAATTTATGATTTAACTAGCTTCCGCCCGCGACTCCGTCCGCGCGGATATCGGTCTTTGCGTGATAAAACTGAAAAATTAAGATTTAATTTTTTGTCTACGTATTAGGATAAAAAGGATCCTATTTTATGCCCAGGTTAATAAGGTATAATTACCAAGTTTCATCGAAATCGAACCGTTAGTTTTCACGTGATGCCTTAACATACAGACAAAACAATTTTTAATCACATATTTGGGTTTGGTATCGATCCAGTAACACTCCTATTTATTTTTTCAATATTTTCAATGTACAGAATTGCCCCTTCAACAGATTTATTATAATATGTATAGGTGAAAACATTGATAAAAAATCCACCCAGTAGCCGAGACTGAAATTATATTACTGTGTTCCAGTGAGAGGGTATTATAGCCGGTAAATTGGTAGTCAACTTAGTTCACTTTTAACCTCACACCTAAAATTATAAGTTATCTACGATTTAATAAATGCACGAATAAATAAATCCATGGACAAGTCACAAAAAATGCCTATATCCCCGAAGGTATTGTAGAAGCACAACTAGGGCACCCACGATTAACCGAAGACACTAAGTCCCTCAATGTGATAGGTAGCAAGCCTCGTATCGCCAACCGGGCACATATCCAATATCGGGGAACTTTATATTTATTACAAAATGGAAAATACACATTTCCGTTTTTTTTTTTTTGTTGCTCAAAAAGTCAAGACCGACCCCGGACGGCCAGACCAGAGGCGATTATGTGCATATGTTGTGGCAGTCATCGGTCAGCCAGTAAACTACTGACTACTATATCCTCCAACTTAGGCTACTTTTTAAGCCTAGAGGGAAAAAGGAGTGTTATAAGCAGGGCTTGAAATACCGGTATTTTTAGGAATCGGTATTAATGACCTTGAAGCAATACCGATACTAAGGCGCTACCTGTACTGTTCGTACCGGTACCAGACTTAGTACCGGTACTGATGCTTTAAGGGTTCTGATACCGGTACTGTTTCAATAATACCGGTACTAGAAAATATATTACTTATTATTTTTTATTCAATTCAAGATATCTCTGTTCCTTCATGTGAGATTAAAATCATACTGATACATAAAAAGGAAAATTGGCAACTTCGCACTTGTATTTAACGGGTACCTTTATTGGATACCGGTTTTTATCGGTATTAATGCCGGTACTTGTTAGATACCTGTATCGGGCCAGTACCGATATACGAAGTACCGGTACTCACTTTGGAACCGGTATCCAGGTATCGAAATGGCAAGAACCGCTAAATACCGGTATAAAACCTGTATTTTCGTACCGGTTTCAAGCCTTGGTTATAAGTTTAACGTGTCTGTGTGTGCCTATATGTGGCGTCATAGCTTTTAAATGGATGAACACATTTCGTTTCGATTTTGTGTTTGGAAGCTTCAAGATGGTTCTTATCTACATTACATATAGGTGTTGTCGAAGGTTATAGGAAATTTTTAATTTTAGTGTTGTAAGGCGCTATTTTATCACCACATTAAATTGTTTACAGTGTGTGCAATATAATTAATGCCTATTTAAAGATTACTTTATTACAGTTTTAGCATATTTTTAAAGATAATCAAACCACTCTTGTGGAAACACCATTTCTAAGAAAAGACATATATTATTATATTTTGTGATTTACACACGTAAGTCTCTGATGCAGCACACATGATAACTCAATTGAAAAAAATACACAAAGTTAATTTTAATTATTTTATTTTTAAAATGAATACTTAATTGAATTGTTGTTTTATTAGTCAGTTAATGTTTAAAAGTAAAAAGCAATATGATATCCTTTACATTTTGGATACTTTTTTATTTCTTGAGTTATTAGCATTTGCCATTAGTCCAGTTGACATATTTTGTATCAAGTTAGGTACCCGATTTAACAAAATCGTGTATTAATTATATAAAATTAGCCATAAGTCGTTATTTTACTACCCATGACAGGGTCTTGGGTAAGGCGGTGGCCTCATTACTCACGCTCATTTAATGCGATTTGGCGGAAACGGGGAAATACACGATACACTAATTTCTTCGTTGTTGTTGCATTTGTGCTCTTTTTGTGAAAAAAACTGTACAAAATGCCACCAAAATTGTCAAATTTCACTCATGTATTCACGAAATTCAATAATTGCTAAAAGAACTACGATAATGTTTTGTCTCGATTTCGCCAAAACTCTCTTTTGGGGTACTTACCTATATACCTACTTAAAACCGTAAACTCACCGATACTAAAGTTTGTTGGTGTTTTTAACATATTTACTTACGAAAAATGCTCAATGTGCCAGTTTCATATTGGAAACACATTGTTAAAATTAGTCTTGTCTCTATAGACAAGTCATATCTACGACGTGTATAAGTATCTTGTTTGTATTACATCACCACAAATATCTGGCATTGCTAACATATGAAACTTACATCTGTTTTCAACTGACTCCAAAAAAGTCGACGGATCTTGATAAATTTTATATGGGACCACGGAATCATGAGCTTCTTTTTGAAAAAAAATAATCAAATTGCGACGTTGTATGAAATTGGAGACGTTTTTTGCTGAAATATTAATTTTAGGGCAGTGTTTCCCAAGCAGCTTCACTTAGTACTGTTTATGAGTGCCCTTATTTGCGTACTCCATATGGATATTATAATCTAATGCGCATTTTTTCAGGTTTCTCCCTTTAAATGGCAAATTAAACGGCATCAGCATAGAGAATAACCAACCCAACTCTGGCACAGTTTATGTCCATTGTAAGGCGGGCCGCACGCGGAGCGCCACACTCGTCGGATGTTACCTTATGATGGTAATTTTCTGGCATATTTTTTTTAATCATTACCTACTAGGATTTTATCCGCGACTTCATCAACTTAGGATCGATTTCGATATATTTGTGAGTTGGTTTTTTAAATGTAGCCTATGTTTATCTTAGGTCTTTAACTCAACATCAATAATCCCGTGGTTCAACTTTTAACATTTATAATATTAGTATGAATCCATAATACTAACAGAAAAAATAGCAATTTATTTAGAAACACTTGTACTTTCCACGATATATAGAAAAAATAGCTTTAGTAGTTTAAGCTATTTTTTCTGTTAATATTATGAATCCATACTAATATTATAAATGTATAATATATTATACATATATGATATTATTAAGTATAAAAAACAAGATAATAATAGTTGATGATAAGATAATAATAATAATAGTATAAAAACAAGACTGATCTGCAGGAACTGTAACACTTGGCACTCAATACTCTGTCTACCCCGATGGGGACTTTACGTATGTTGATGAAAATCTGCTGCTGGGCGTTACTATAAAAAATATACTGTTATTTTATTTCCTTATATACTTTGTGTAATATAAGAATGTTTGTTTCAGAAAAACGGATGGACCCCAGACCAGGCAGTAGAGTACATGAGGCAGAGACGACCTCACATACTACTACACACGAAACAGTGGCAAGCGCTCGATATATTCCATAAACGGCATATATCCAAGACGTAATACTCTAATATTTAAATAATATCTAACTTAAACACTTCTCGTGCTAAAAGTTTTTCTCAAATTTATATGTGAAAACCAAGTGCATAGAAAATATGTTATCAAAGAATAATATAACTATTAAATTAAAAATGTAAAAAACCCCCGACACAAGAACTTAATTTCCCATTAAAAAGTAAAATCGGTTAATATCACCCCCTACAATTTTTAAACGGCTCAACCGATTTTCATCAAACATGTCTTAGGATACTCGCAAAAAAGTTAACTTTAATACAAAAAAACTAAATTGAAATCACTGCATCCGTTCTGGAGCTATGATGCGACAGACAGACACGTCAAATTTATAACGCCCCTCTTTTTGCGTCGGGGGTTAAAACAAAATTCGCGTCGCAATTACTCGTTTTTTTAGACAAATTATTACCACAGGTTTTGAAAGGAGGAAACATTGTTGAAAATATATTATTTAAAAAAAATGTTTTACAATCATTCCCGTTAAACTTTTATACAAACTGATTTATTGTAGGTAATCGTAAATTAAAAGTATTGTAAACTAGCTGTCTCAGCGTACTTCGTTCCACCCGTTCAATTTGTACAGGGAATATTAAAGTATTCTTTTTCCCCTGAAATTATCCCGGTTTTTTTTTATAAGAACCTTCTTCTGACAATACTTACACAAAAAAAAAAGAATTAGCAAAATCAGTTCAGTCGTTCGGAAGTTATGCGCTTTTCAACACATTTAGCAATTCGTTTTATACTATAGATTTTATTACTACCGACAAGTTGTCAGGGCTCTCATAAATAATAAGTAGATATAATTGTCTCTGAAATGAATTCTAAATAGGTCTCCGAATTAGTACTAGAATTAGTCCGAATTAGTTTTTTTTTAATTTAAGGGGTAAAATAACCGATAAATTTGTTTATGCAAATAAATAATGCGGCCTAAATCTGGCCGCTGGGGTGGGCAAATTTTATCCCATATCAAGATTAATCTATCTCAAATATTATATACATCAAAATAGAAACTTCACTTGAGTAACGACATTTACTTGAAAAACATTATCAACGGAAAAACAAAAAAAGGGATGTCGTGTGAGCAGGAATAAAAAAAAGCGTAGAGGATATTAAAATGAAGATTGCTTGACCGATAAAAGCAATGCTTTTTTAAGCTTATTATTCCTGTGTATTCTCTACCCCCATACATACCTGTCAATATCATCTGAAAATGAATATCAATTATTTAAGGAAAGCAAAATCGAAATGTAATTTTATTCTGCGTTAGCCGGCGCCGTATTGTTTTATGAATATATTTTAAAACAATTGCTTTAATAAGCTATTTTCATAAATTTATAATTCAGATACTAATCCGAATTTTTTTAAATAAGTTTTAAGTATTAAGGATTACTGCGCTTATTTCATAGTATTTATTTTAAATATTATATTTGTTGATAATGATTATATTCGAGATGTATTTTTTTATTTACAAATATATTTTGTTTTAATTAACTACTAGTATTTCTTTGTCAACTTATCTATGTCGTCCCTGCGCAATTCGAGCGTTGCTATGTTTTATTTACTATTTACCAATGCAGTTTCCATAAATTATAGTTTACGTATTATTCTGATGTGTAAACTATAGTACTGTGAAGTTTCACCTAAATCCGTTCAATAGTTTTTGCGTTAAATAATAATAAACATCCTTACTTACTGATATAGACTTTCGCATTTTAATAATGTTGGACTGTGTAAAAATAATATCAAGGTAATAGAATGCTTTGCAACAGATCACCCGAAACGAGGCAGTAGGCCTTAAGTTTTTCAGCACATGTACTTAGTTGCGTTAGTACCATAGCGTCAATGCTTACCATTGTCGTGTTCCATGCTGATCGGTTAGGCAGCTGACTCATGCACATGGCCTAAGATCTAACAGCGACGGCACTTTCAGTGTCAAGTAAATTCAAACTTTATCTACATATTTAACACGTTGACTGCGGCATGAGGTTATATAGAACCAACCTACATTTCACGTTGTTCGGAGCGTAGTATACCTACTGTTACTTACTCATTTCGAGAGCTATATTTTAGTAAAGACTCGAAAGAAGAAAATACATTTATTTTCATCATTGACTTTTCAGTTTTAAGAACTTGCGAAATACGTAAAGGTCCTTAGGATCACTAAAATAATGCGTTTAGTTCCAGTAACCATTGTAAGTTACTGCAGAAATGTGAACGCTATGGTATAAGAGGACCAGCACTAGATTGGCTACAATCGTACTTGACAGGACGTAAGCAATGTACACATATAAGGAAAGTAAATGAATATGGTGTGTTAACAACTTACCAATCAAAATTTAGAATAAATAGGTCCGGAGTACCGCAAGGAAGCATTATGGGACCTCTTTTATTTCTATTAGATACAAATGATCTCCCCAAAATTTCAGATAATAAATTTATTCTGTTTGCAGATGACATATCACCATTACAAAAGATAATTTATCTGATAAAGATTATGAATGTAAAATAAACAAAACTGTAGAGCAAGTGATTTCATGGATGGATTCAAATGACCTCAAAGCAAACATATCTAAAACTAAGTTTATACAGTTCCACAACGTTAAAAGTAAAAAACAGAATATCACAATTCGCTGTTCAGGGAATCATTTAAAAAACGACAATGACATAAAATTTTTAGGCATAACCTTAGATGAACACGTTGATTGGAAACAACACATAAACGTTTTGTGCAGTAAGATAAATAAGTACGTTTTTGCATTAAATAGACTTAGGAAAATTGCTGGACAACAAGCAGCATTAGTAGCTTATCACGGTTACGTTGGGTCTGTTTTGAGGTATGGTCTCCTTTTATGGGGTAATTCTACTCATGTTGGTAGAGCTTTCTTAGCTCAAAAAAATGTATTCGCCAAATACTAGCAGTCGACTCGCTCACTTCTTGTAGACCACTTTTTAAGAAATTAAAAATCTTACCACTTGCTTCACAGTATATTTATGAAGCTTGTTGTTTTGTAGTAAATCATCCGGATTTATACGAAACGAAAAATAAACAAAATAGATATAATTTATCGAGAGATCCTACTAAAATTAAATTTCCGAAGTGTCATAGTTACTTATATCAAAGAAACTGCTATATAATGACGATAAAAATTTATAATGCTCTTCCGAAAAATATTAGGGAATTAAAGGAGAAGCTTTTTACAAAAAAACTCCGCGATTGGCTTATTGATAAATCTTTCTACACTATTACAGAATATTTTACACATAAAATAACTTGAAGATAAATACTGTTAATGAATTAATAATGTTTTATTTAATAAATGGCATATTTGTGTTGTGTATATTTGTAATAATAAATTAATTTAATAATGAATAAATGAATTAAGTATAGGTAAAATGTAAAATTAATTGATATTTAAATATAATTTCCTGGTTGTTGCAGTGTTATTTATTAATATATAAATTGTAATAAGAATAATAAATAATATTAATTGTATAATAGTTAATAATAATGAATATTGTAAATCTTTGTATAGGATAAGTGAATCAAAGATTCTTGTACAAAAATACTTGCATGCCATGTAAATGGCGGAACATTTGTACTTTATTTTAATATTAAGACCCCATAAAACATGTGTCCAAGCAAGAAATAAATGATTAAATAAATGATTATAGGTATGTACCTACCTTAAAAGGTAAAGATGTGGTCTAAAATTGAATGAGTTAAGAGACCAAATCGTAGAGAAGTACGAAAAACAGCCACACGCGACGTGTCGGCGGTACTGCCCACGGCGACGCGAGACCGTTTGCGGCACTTCAAGCGTTCACGCGCTCCTCTCTTCCATAACGTGTACGTTACCCCAGCAAGAAAGTAGCACCTAGAGTGGATATCACTCTATTAAAAGCTATTAAGCATGTTTATTTGCACATACAATAGTCTGATAGTTTCTATACTTATCGTCGGTGTTTGGTGGAATTCCATTCTTGATGCTGCTTGTATAGCAAAAGCGGTTGGCTTAACTATAAAAATAAATTGTGGAAAGTACAAGTGTTGTGAATAAATTGTTTCAGTAGTCTTTGAGATTCTGCAAAACATTACTGCAGAAGGAAACGCAATAACTCGAAAACCTAAAGACGCACATATTTTATTTTTAGCGCACAAATTTGCACAAATATAAGCTTTCTATTCATGCGCAATTTTTTACTCTCCGATAATTATATTAGTTTGGAATTTTTTGCTAGAGCAACGTTACCCCAGCAGTATTTGTTTTTGCCGTTTATTTCCAAAACAACATGCAAATATTTTTTTTCCGTGCACATTGACAGCAGACTGAGAACTAATTGTATGGCCCACTCATATCACTCTAGGCGCTACTTTCTTGATGGGGTAACGTACACTCCATAACTTAAAAAACTGGTCAAGAGGAGACTAGGCACGTGATGTCGGGATACGATAGGTACGAGCCTACCGCCTCGTCATATCCTGTCGACCGCTGCCAGCCTCTACCGTTGCGGTGTGAATGCACCCGTAGTCTATAGACTAGGCATAGTTTTCATTTGCCATGAAGATGTTACCCCTTGTCCGCTATCTTGAACCACAAAAACCTCCCGTGTTGGACCAGGGGGCTTATTCCGTATCTTTTTAGTGATGATCACTGGGTGGGATCTTTTTAGTGATGTACACCAAATAGCTGTCAAATAATATGTTTTGTATTTGTTATCTTCATTGTATTTCTGTTGATCACAAGAGATAGCAAACATTAATTATACATGTAATTTGATGTACCTACACTTAATCCAGTGATCATTACTAAAAAGATACGGAAGCAGTTCCCTGGTCCGCTGACTAAAATAGAACATTACCAGGCAGCTCATAAGAGGCGAGCACTTGTTAAAAAAGTGTCTGTCACTAGCCTGGCGGTAGATTGCTGAGCACCAACTCGCCCGAGTAATGATCAACCGCCAGCCGCCTTATCTATTTCTGCCGCCATAGTAGGTATGTTTATTTTCCAGCCCGGAGGATAGGTTAGCCGGTAGACTTGAACAATAGGCCTAACATCCCGGCTACACGCCAGAAACGCATCTGTAACGTCTTTGGTGTCTATAGGCCACGATTACCTCTTACAATCAAGAGAGCCGTGTGCTTGATCTCTGACCTCGTAAAAAATCAAAAATGCGTTTATTTCACGTAGATCATAGAAGTGATACCTGCTTGTAAAAAGGGAATATTTTTGGCAACTGCACTCTGGGACTCGATTTAATGCAAATTGGAATTATTAACATTAATAATAATAAACAGTGTATTATTTATCGGATTCGTTCATTTTTTAGAAAATATTTTTTTACGATATTGGAAGGCAAACAAGCAGACGGATTTCCCGATTGTGAGAAATTCACGCCGCCTAAAGACATCAAAGGTGTTGATGGTGCGTTGCCAACCTAAGACCGAGATGTAAAGTCTCGAGCAAAAGTAAGTTTATCGGCTACCTAACCCTCCGAAACGGAACGGCAAACACTGACGTTATGGCGACAGGAATGGGTAAGACGGTGGTACCAATCCGGGCGAGTTGCTGCTAACCTCGACCACCTAGTAGGATGTCACGGTGTTAGTGACAGTAGGCCTATGCTCGCTATTACGAGCTGCCTGGCAGGAAGGCAGATGGTCTATTCTGCAAAGGAGCCCCGACCAACAAGGGGAAAAAGGTTAATAATCAGCTAGTACCTACTGTGTTCAAGAGTACCTAAAATGACATATCCGATTACAATTTGCATGAAGTAGACATCCAAGAGTAACCTTACAGATCGGGACACGGCCCTTTGCTTCGCATTTTGACATTTTACTGATTTAAAGAAGACTAGCCAGTTCACCGCGACTTCATCGGCGTAAATAAGATTTCGATTTTAAAAAAAGAAACCTTAGTTTTTACTCAAATCTTGATCTATATTTATATAATATTTCATCTAAATCTGTGTAACGGTTTAGCTGTTATTATGATGATGATGTGTGGATTTCATATTATTGAGATATGAACCTACAACATTGCTGAAGAGGATATCGATAATATATACCTATATATAATAGGTATATATTTTCGCGTTCGTGGTCTAGCGGTCTAGGTGTTGGACTTGACTTCATGAGGTCCCAGGTTCGATTCCCGGGTCGGGCAACAAAAAAGGAAAATTGTGGTTTATTCTGATTAAAAAATGTTGCTCGGGATTGGATATGTGCCCGGTCGGCGATAGGCTTACCACCACTCACATTGTGGGACTTAGTGTCTTCGGCTAGTCGTGGGTACCCTGGTTGTGCCTCTGCCTACCTCTTCGGGGAAATGGGCGTGAAGATATTTTTCTATTCGTACATTCTTAAATATAAAAATGAATCCCCGTTCCCCTTAAGAATTATCTACAAACAAAGAATACAAGACAAAGAAGAACCAAAAAATGCGTTTTAATATCTATAATTAACATAATTGATAGAAATAAATAGAAATTAAGGTAACTAATATCAATTCGTCAATTCAAAATTCAAAAAATGCTATTTCGTCAATAATAATCGAATAGTTTAGAAATCGCATTAAAAACTATGCATTACATACCGTCAATCAGTATTTCGAGAGTTAATGTGGAGAAATGGCTGAATATCGAAATTTTGTAAATGACAAAATTATACAATAAATATTAACACTTTATTTTACAAATACTTTGATACACCTAATTAATGTCAGTAAGAAAAAATAATACTTTCTTGACTGACCTATCATTTCATGATAATTTTGACATTTTGTTACAATTTGATTGTAAAATTAAGTACAACACAATTAACATTCTGCTATACAAAAAAAGAAGAGAAAATTCATACGTAATACATTAACAACTCAATTACCATACGAATTTCGACGGAATAATTATTTGTAAGCTGTTATTGTCATACTGTGAATTTGTTACTTGAAACCACAGATAATATATAAACGAAACATAATAACTAAAACTTACTTCACATTAAAATGAAAAAAAAAGGAATTTTAAATTATTACAATACAATAATACTTCGACGTTCTTATTCAGCTGAAACTATTTTTAATTTATACATAATAATAAGTAATGTTCCTGTTAATGACAAAATTTTATACAACAAAGCTTAAATTAATTTTTAACAAAATTATAGACAAAGCAAATATCTACACAACCTCATGACTATTGCTATATTTTTATTGACGACAAATTCCCCTTAAAATAGTTCTTCCGTTCATGTTGAGAAATAGTGACATGACCACCTAGCAAAGAATATCAACAGCCAAATAAAATCGCAGAAAACTAAACATTTTGCGATGACACAAAGCGTTGTTAGGCAGACGAGTTCACTTTTTTCTTAACGCGAATGAACTACAACTATATACATAGCACCTGTTTCAAATAATATTAATGACTTGAAAAATTAGTGGTTATCAATAAAAGAGCTTTTAAATTGCTTACTTTTTTCAATAGGATTTGTTTATTGTATTTGAAATCGATAGTTAATAACTTTTCTCATAAAGCTGGAAAAAATCTAATATTGACATCTCTATAAAACATTTCTAAGATAAATTAAATATTACGCTTTTTGCTCGTGTTTGATGGCCCAAAATTGTCTAACAGTGTTGCCAATACCAATGTCATGAGTGATAACGTAGAAAAGACCGCCGAGTGTAGCAATAGACAAAAGATAAACCAAACCAATGGCAATTTTGGCAATAACAGGACCAAATATAGCTGCTCGAACGTAGTCCACCGCGATAGCTTCCAACCCCCTGAAAAAGGTTAAAATATATTTAAAAAATGCGTATAAGTTAATAATTCGTTACAATGTAGTTAACAAAATCTAATTACTTCATACGGCTGAATCTTTTCTGTCATACCTTGAATACTTACGCAAGAAGATAAAGATTCCACCCTCAGAGTGACAAACCAACTACCTACCACTTGTGAGATCTGGCGACTTATATTCCTTATCATCAAACATTTCGTCTGCTTAAGTTAACGCCCCGTCGACCTCATTCGTAAAAGCGAAATCAGAGAGAAAGTGGAATTGGAAAAGGGTGTGCTCCGTTGGTTTAGACAAGTGGAAATAATGGCAGATGAAAGATTTAAATCTTATCATACATCTCAAGCTTTATCAACGAATGACATGCATATCTAAACGAGATAGGTAAATCCAACTGTATTCACTTCAACACTTCAATATATCAAAGTACACGTCTATTCTAGAGGGAACGACGCAGCAGATCAGTCAGCTACACATCGTGCGTCGAGCATAAACACGATGGGGCTAGAATCCGCCACCAAGAACCTGGATACAACGTACTCGTACAATCCTACAACATAATCTGCCTTGGACTAGACATTAGGACTGTAGACAAACTATACTGGTCCTAAAAAAGGGAAACCTGGCCCGAAAAGGTAAACTTGCGATTCTTTCGCAAACATCTGAGCAGGAAACAACTACACATCGTCACAGAAATTAATACAGGAAATGGTCCATTTAACAAACACCTTTTTAAATTAGGTATTACTGACAGTCCTCTATGCAGAGCCTGTAAGGAGACCGAAGAGAGATCCGGTCTCATGTTTATCGAGTGCAAGGATATGAATAGCTACTACGTGAGCTACCTCGAATCCCCGTGGTCACTCCCCAAAGCTTGCAGCGATGTTAAGAAATTGTTGGGCTTATGGAGGAGTTGGGATGGCAAAAGTTGAGCGCTTCCACATCTCGGACGCCAACTAGGCGGAAAGCCGTCAAGTTGCGGAGACCCGCCTATGCATAATATTTACAATACCGTTTTACCATGCGCATGTAAATAGTTGGAAGTACCCGAGGCAACCTAGGTTGACATTTCATGACAAGATCGCTCGAGTATTACCTGAAGGTGATATCTTTTTATGTAGCATTCTCACAAATTTGTTACTACCATAATTATTATCTAGGCACTATAGGGGCTTTAAAACTTCTTGGGTCCCATTCTGCCGACCTTCTTTGCGCCCCTTCTGTGTTATTCGAGGTTGATTGGCATAAAATGCAATTATATGTCAAAAATCGCCGAAACTAGCATGGTTGTTTAAAAAGAGTAATGAAAGTGAAGGAAACTTGGAAGGTCTGCAAGCACCATGACATTTGGTTCTCAAGGGTTGTCATTGAGAATTGAAATGAAGAAAAAGCATGGTTTTGTATTTAATCCCATAGATAAATAGACCACCTTACTGACTCAGTGCTAAAACCAGACCAGAGAAAGAGATTCATTTTTTTTTATTTAGACAAGAGATCTTTTCTTATTTATAGTTTTAATGAATTTTTTTATTATTATTATTAACTCTTTATTGTACACAACAAAAAAATACAGAAAAACTTAAGACTAAAATAAACATAAGTACAAAGGGCGATAGTACATTAATGAGAAAAAAATTACTGACTCATCTATTTAAAGATATGTTCATCTATTGAAACAATCAAGTGATTTACACTAAAATTATTCATAGACAATTGCAATGACATAGGCTGACTAACTATTTTTTTTTATGTTCCACCCCTAGAGCTAAAATAGGCATGAAAATTTTCATAGGGACTATTCGAATTTTGTGTTAGGTTGATATTTGAAGATGATTGCAATATGACATTCTATGTGGCCAATATTTTGGGCAACAACTATAGTTTGTATATATTATTATCAGCTACAACACAACGATAGGTAACAAACTACGTCACATTTATTCATATTGAATTTATTGGCTTTTTAATATACTAACTGATATTACCTAAGCATACAAAGATTAACTAAGTGAGGGAGCAAAAATATATAATTCTTACACAGTTAGTACTTTATTTCCAATCTAACAAACAGGTGCAGGTTTGCGCATATTTCTCCAGATTCGCCAAAAAGCTCTAGTTATTCCAATATCATTGAAAGTGAGGTAAAATAACCCTCCCAGCATCAAGACGGTAATGAGATAAGCACAGGCCATAGCAATTTTTGGTATGGTACGGCCTACTACAAGCACCCGTGCATACTCCAATACACAAGATTCTAAACCCCTAGAGGGAAAGGAAAAAGGGTTAAGGAAAGGATAATCGGAAGGCATGTGTGTCTCTAAATATAAAATAATAACCCTCCCACTAACTATCCAAACTAATCCAAAAATGTTGGTATTGTATTTATCACAAGCATATAATTTGCTAGTGTCATAAGGTCCTAGCATTGTTAAGTTGACTGGCTAGTGGTTACCCTACCCTCTAACCTGGAATATGACAGTCAACACTGGCAAGTTGTCACAAAACTTTCACACATAGACTGCACTAGTGGACTAATTTAATAAACATATCTATCAGATTATTCGACTCAACACAACAAAAATCTAAGATTCCTGTAGTTTCATATTGTTCAAATGATCACATGTACACATCTTTGTTTAAGGCATTGCTGTCTAAAATTAATATATGACACTTTCAACAACAATGTTCATTACTACATCCATGACGAGTATTTATTTTTATTTTATGTGAGAGATTATTTTAGTAAGGGGAAACCTTGGCCTATAGACATCATAGATGTTACAGATGCGTCGTTATCCCGCGGCCGGGATATGCAAATACTAGCTACACTACCCTTCAATCCCGACAAGAACATGACTGAGTCATTATGAAAGCAGGTATGTATAGATAAAGTGGAGAATCCCTACTTGGGCAATTTTTTTGCAAAGCACTCAGCCAACAGTGGAAATAGAAATAGAAAATATTTTTATTCACATACGCCTTGCATGAGGCACTTGTGACAAGTCTATATCATACTAAAAACTACCACCGTCAGTGCTCTAGTTGGCCCTGGCCTATATTTCAACCAGTGATCACCTCATACAAACTTCCTGACAGAGAGCAGACCTGGACTAATATGGGAGAAAACTATTTGCTTATTCTTGGGATTACATCAATTTGTGTGATCCATCCTGTTGCTAGCTGCACCAAAAATAACTTAATAAAAGCAACTAAAATACTTACCAAAAACTATGGGCTGTTATTAGTACTGCAATCACTACATCAAATAACTTATTTGGCATTATAAGAGCAAGAGGAATAGCTGGTACTAGTGCAGCTGCAGTGATCTTCTCAACTATCCATAGCTTGGCATGATCGTGAGGTTTCTCGTCTGCAGGAATTGCTAGAGTTTTGTTTGTGCGAACCTGAAAAAAAAACATAACATACATCAGTATTAAAAATGTAAAAGCTTGCCAAATTATTTTAATACTTTTTGGCATGTGAGTCACCTATCTACAAATTTGTTAATTATCAAATTCATTAATAGTTTATTTATTGTATATGTATTTTTTATTTAAGTATTTCTGTGTCTAACTAAACTAGCACTAATAACACAAGCACCTACTTTTTGGTTAGATTGATTACATTTGTATATTTTATCCAGAGACATTTATTATAAGTTAAGAGTCTTGTCAAATGTTAATTCACCAAAGATTTTAATAGTGTACACTGTACTCCAATGTAAAGTTTGGATTTCATGCCTCTACGAGTTTGCAATATACTAAACAAACTGTGAGGAAACTAGTTTTACATAGTCATTCTATTCTATTCAATTCTACAATTAGCAAAGGGTTTGCTAATTTTATTTTTGTTTTGAATTTTAGTTTTGAAACAACTTCCAAAATGATATTAATGTTGAAAACAATGAATTAATAACAGAAAATTAAGTTCATTTTATTTTAGTAATAGATTTTAATTTATTAAACATTAATTGAAAAAAAATGTATCTTCACAGACAGAGGCCACCCACAATTAGTTGAAAACACTTAGTCCCACAATGTAATAGGTGGAAAGCCTATCTCCAACCAGTCACATATCTAATCCCAAGCAACTTTTTTTTATTAGAAAATTGTAAAAACTAAATTTCCTTTTTGTTTGTAGAATAGGTTCCACCCAGAAGTTACTTCACACCCACACCAATTTTACCCACATTCTCACAACTTCCCTACCCACTTTTATACCTCACAGACTCCCTGTTTATATAAGCTTGTAATGAAATACTTCTAAAAAATAATTAGTATCCTACTTACAGTATTCAACAATGGTGTGTTAAGTGGTGTCAAAGCAGATTTTTTTAGAGTAACCATACTAGCTGCTGGGCAGACTGGTGCATGTTTCAATACTGACTGTGTTGTCATCCTCATCAATTGCTGACTGAACATCATTGTACGAACTGAAACAAATAAAATGGCAATAAATTAGTTCTTTCTACATTTGCATGGCAATATTTTCAATTTTTTATGACAAAACTAGTCTGATATCTTTGAATTTTAATTTATCATCAACTGTTACAGTTATTAAAGAGTACAAAGTAAAAGTAGAAATAATTTTAAAATTTTGTTGTTTTGTGGATAGTAGAGATGTCTTATAAAGACGTTTAGATTTAATTGTGAGAAGTGATCCTATTATCCTTCCTATCCTATTATACTATTAAAATAATAAATGCGAAAGTTAGTATGTTTGTTTGTTACTTCTTCATGCAAAAACTGCTTAACCGATTTTCATGGAATTTGGTACACACATAGAGGGTAACTTGCATTAACACATCGGATAGGTTTTATCCTGTGACAATGTTCCTGTGAGACCACGCAAGCAATGCTGCAGTAGATAGTAAGGAAAGTGAATGTTACTTAAAAAAGGAAATTTATATTTTAGGAAATGTATATTTTCAATTTTCTAATAAAAATAATGTTGCCCAGGATTGGATATGTGTCTGGGTGGCAATAGGCTTGCCACCTATCACATTGTGGTACTTAATGTCTAAGGCAAATTTTGGGTGCCCTGGTTGTGCCTCTGCCTACCCTTTCGAGGATATATGGGCGTCAAGATACTTTTTGAGAAAACAAGAATCAAAGCTGATTTCTTTAAATAAAAATTGAAATTAAAATAACCTAAAATTGAGGTAAAAGGTGCAAGTAGAGACGAAGTAATAAGTGTTCTTAAGCTAGGTTTATTTGTTTTTGTTATGCATCAGCTGCCCGACACTGACGCATGGTCAAGACAGAAGACTTCTCGAGTCAAAGAAGGGAGATAGTATTATTTCTACAAGTATTTAACGTTAAATTTTTCTAAGTCCGGCCGCCTCAGCGCCCCGTTTCCTACACAGTGACCTATAATCCTAATTGTTGTACATTTCGATATGTTTTATTTTATACCCTGCTATCATACTATGTTTAAATTAACGTAAAAACAATTATGTAATGGTATTTGCAAGGGAATAAAGTAGATAAGTACCTGGTGTACGAAGCAATGTTGAAAATGCCATTTTCAAATTGTTATTTGTACTTCAAGATTCACTGAACTTTTATTGATGTATCACAGAATTTCTTAGTGATTTTGCTCAAACTCACAACACATCAAAACTCAAAATCGCAAAATCCGCGATTTGGCGAAACAATAGACAAATGACAGTTGATATTTTTATTTCTCATCGACTTGACATTTAGGAAAAATTAACGATTTGTCTATGCTTCAATGAATTCCATCCACTTGTTTAGAAAAAATTGTAAACATGTGGAACAAGTTAACTACCTTTTTATCACAATATTTTTGCAGAATAGTGCAATGTGTATCAAAATTTCAAGTGAGATTCAATATTACAAACGAATATCGGTTATCAGTAAGTACCTAGTGTAATTTCGATTTTTTTTACTTTAACCACACCGAAAATTTTTAATGACATTTTGTTTTGACAATTGACAGAATGACAAATCATTTCTCATCAAAAACTTGCTTTAAAGTAATTAGAGTATTGTAGTCTTTGAAGTAATTTCTATTTGATAAAAATTACACTAGGCTCTGAAGCTACTAAATACTTGATTAGCCTTTTTTAACTAATAATCGATATGGCCACAACACTCGAAGATAAATCCATTTGGGAGGACGGAGAAGAAGCTCTAAGCGAAGAAGTTCTGCGAATGCCAACAGATGAAATTATTAGCCGAACTCGTTTACTAGACAATGAAATAAAGATTATGAAGAGTGAAGTAATGAGGATTTCCCATGAACTTCAGGCTCAAAATGACAAGATTAAAGAAAACACAGAAAAGATCAAGGTTAATAAGACACTGCCTTATTTAGTTTCCAATGTAATTGAACTTCTCGACGTTGACCCTCAAGAGGAAGAAGAGGATGGAGCCGTTGTGGACTTAGACTCGCAGAGAAAGGGAAAATGTGCAGTCATTAAGACGTCAACGCGCCAAACGTACTTTTTACCAGTCATTGGTTTAGTTGACGCCGAGAAATTGAAGCCTGGAGATTTGGTGGGAGTAAACAAAGACTCTTATTTAATTTTGGAAACTCTACCTGCTGAGTATGATGCCAGAGTCAAGGCTATGGAGGTTGATGAAAGGCCAACTGAACAATATTCTGATATTGGTGGCTTAGATAAACAAATACAGGTACAAATTATTTACTTAGACTATTATACTTTTAAAAATCCGTTATCCACATAATATACAATATCTAAACATTTAACATATAAATAAATTTAAAATCTAAATTTGACCTGTTATATTTTGTGATATTATACATGTATCTTAATATCTTGAATTCTAAAAGGGACTTGTAAGTTTTTGCCATATTTAATATTAGAGGACATTTTGGGTTTCCTACATAACACTTTAAATTTATAAAATAATATACTTCAAAAATTTTAGAACATAAGCCGATAACATCATCACAAAGGTTAATTCTATTGCTTCATGCTATATCAAATGCAACTTATGGAGTATTAATTATATGATCAACTGACGAAATGAACAGGCATTAGGCTTAAGAGGTCTCTTTTCATTAATGGGCAAAATAAATTCAAATTAAATTTATGATAAAAATGTTTTTCTGACTAACTTCTATATCATCTGTCTCATATTGGTATTTTATAGACTCTATCTTCAAATTTCAATGAAATAATATTTCATACAATAATATTTAAATGTAAAATTATTGATTAAGCCTTTACTTACAAATCTTGCCTTGTTTTAGTTATTGTAACCAGTAATGTGTTTTTATGTGGCTGTACTAAAGTAGTAAATAGTTAAAAGTTTCCAGGATTAAATGCTTTTACTTTGATTCAAGGAACTGATTGAAGCTGTAGTGCTACCGATGACTCACAAAGAGAAGTTTGTAAACCTAGGCATCCACCCACCAAAGGGAGTGCTTCTGTACGGCCCACCTGGAACTGGCAAGACATTACTAGCCAGGGCCTGTGCAGCACAAACAAAATCCACATTCTTGAAGTTGGCTGGACCTCAACTTGTGCAGATGTTTATTGGTATGATGTTTCTTATAATTTTCACTAAGTAATGTTCAATTTATGGTTGATTTTGTGACTGAATAGATAATAAATTTGTTAGAGCGGTGTAACAACACTAAAGATATCCTTTAAAAAAACAACATAGTTATTTAAATGTTTCTGAACCTAGAACAATTTCTTACAACTTGAGAATTATGAACAAAATATTTGACTAATTTCATTCACCTTTTTTTTTCGGTTTGATGCAAAGAGATCCGATTAGAATAAGAGATTAATGAAAAATAAATATTTTTTTATGAAACCCGTATGATACCCACAAGCCCCACTTGTAATTATTTTGTGGTACTAGTGGAGCTGAACTCAGATTCCATAACAAAACATTAGTAATTTTCTTGTTTCCTTTTTACCAACCGTCCATCATACCTACCTTATCTACTACCAAAGACAAAAACCGGACAGAGCAAAACATTGTAATAGTCATAAATAAATTTTATTGTGACTAGCATTGCTAAAAATATTAAGTACATTTATAGGGAAAATCTAGTGATGTTTATTTAATGTGATGTTCATAAATAAAAATATATTTGTTTTCAGGTGATGGTGCAAAACTGGTTCGTGATGCTTTTGCTTTGGCTAAAGAGAAGGCTCCAGCTATTATCTTTATTGATGAGTTGGATGCAATTGGTACAAAACGGTTTGACTCAGAAAAGGCTGGTGATCGTGAAGTACAAAGAACCATGTTGGAGCTTCTTAATCAACTTGATGGATTTAGCTCTACTGCTGATATAAAGGTATGTAGCAAGAAGTTTTTTTGTTAATTTCTTTAGTAGGGTATCTTTTAATGCAAAAGAGATGCAAAAAAATATATTTTATTTTGCTAGTATACCTAGACGAATATGAATATAACAATTTTTAATAGTACAGGAGTGCTAACATAGATATTGCTATGCAATGCAGATTATCCTGGATAGCTTGTATTGTACTGCAATAGGAAACTTGGGTAGTTGGTATATTTAAGTTTTTCTAGAGGGTTAACATCCCCCTCAGCCCCACATGAGCGAAGCACTGTCAACATCTTTGGTGACTCTATTAGGCAGTGTGTATTTTTTGCCAACAGAAAATCTATTTATCTTCCAATTATGTGTAAAAAAAGGAATTGAACTGAGTGTTTTATTAATTAAAATGTTTAAAATGGTACTTTACATTTTTAGCTTGATTTAATTATATATTCGATTTTTTTATCTATTTTGGAGTTATGTACTTTAGTGTCTCAGCTCTATTGTAATATAAAAAAATTAACCAGGTGATAGCAGCTACCAACCGTGTAGATATTTTGGACCCTGCATTGTTGAGATCTGGTCGTCTTGATCGGAAGATTGAATTCCCACACCCCAATGAAGAGGCCAGGGCAAGAATTATGCAGATTCACTCTAGGTAAGGTTCAAGCTTTTAAGTAAAGGTATACTTATTGACTATATATAGACAATAAAGATATTTGTCTTAGCCTCACTTATTACTAAATATATTACTACATATTTCTAAAATTCTCGTTTGTTCTCTCATCATAAATAACCATTTTTGATTAAGTTACTGGAGAAATTGTAAGCTAGCCATATGCATTCGGAATTTGGTTACGAAATCCTAATAAGAAAAATTCACATTCAGCTTTTTCCGGTGGAATTCGATTAGATTTCTATTGGCCAAAATTTCGTTTTGAATTTGAAATCCGTAAAGAAATTCTGCATATATAGATGCTAGTCCAATCTTTATCTATACAAATAAATAAAATTTGAGAGTGTAATGTATATACAGAACATGTACCAAATATTTTATTTTTATTATTTTTGTCTGCCTGTCTGTTTGTTCCCACTTATTAATGAAAGGGCTAGACCAATGTTGACCTATTTTCACTTTCGAGTAGCTGATGTAAGAAGGAGTAACTTGGTATACTTTTATTTCTGAAATTTTTTTAAATTTTAAGCGAATGAAGTCGCAAGAACAGCTAGTACAAAATATAATAATTTTTCATTAAAATCAGAGGGCTTAGAATTATATGTAAAAAGAATTAATAACTTTTATTTTCTTTACATTTAAAAATAATTGTAGTAATTGTATTTTTCTAACAAGTGCTTTTTTTTTCAGAAAAATGAATGTGTCTCCAGATGTTAACTTTGAGGAGTTGTCTCGGTCTACCGATGACTTTAACGGGGCTCAATGTAAGGCAGTGTGTGTGGAAGCAGGTATGATAGCACTTCGTCGGTCAGCCACAGCAGTTACTCACGAGGACTTCATGGATGCTATCCTTGAAGTACAAGCGAAAAAGAAGGCTAATCTCAGTTATTATGCTTAAATTTAACATTTGCGATTGATAGTATTAAGTTATATAATAAAATTCTTTAAAAATACGAAAGTCCTTTGATGTGTACATACACTGTCAGTGGTAATTTTCACTAGATAGAACACTAGCCCATAAAATAGTCTGCAAGAAGACTTCCCCGTGTTGGTCCGGGCTCCTTAGTAGAATGGACCATCTGCCTTCCTGTGCCAGGCAGCTCGTAAAAGGCGAGCATAGGCTTAACGTCACTAACATCGTGACATCCTATTAGGTGGTAGAGTTTCGCAGCGACTCACCCGGATTGGCACCACCGCCTTACCTATTCCTACCGCCATAACGTGTTCCGGTTCGGAGGGTAAGGTAGCCGGTTAACTTACTTTTGCTCGAGGCCTAACATCCCGGCCTCTGGTTGGCAACGCACCATTACCACCTTTGGTGTCTCTAGACGACGGGAATTTCTTACCATCAGGAAATCCGTCTACTTGTTTGCCTTCCAATGTTATAAAAAAAAGTTAGTCCTGTTATCAGTAAACCGTTACTAGCGGCCGCACTCAAAGACGTCGTTTAACATTGAATCTATTATTAAGACTTTTTTTGTATAAAGAAATAACGATTTAATTACTGATAAAAAAAATTGACGTTTGAGTTTGGCCGTAAGACTGTTTGGAGTTTTGTCTAGTCTCAACTAGTCCAGGTTGGGACTAAAACTGAGTGGTCATCATTAGTTGCTAAAAAAGGATATCAACTACCACCTTTCCTAAGTAAGAGTAATGCACTTATTTGTGACGAGAAACATGAACTATTCCTGCTGTAATGATGTCAGTGCTCCCTACTGTCTCTTCTGGCATTTAGAGTCGTCTGGTTTTTTGTAATTATTTACATGACGTACCTATCTGAATCGTATACTACCGTTCAAAATACGTATGAAAATAAATTAATAACCTTGCACAAGTTACACAAATTGAATCTAACCCCAAACTGTGCAAATTCTATGCTTGTGACACGGACGTTAGTCAACGATTATAAAACATAGAAATACTTAGATACCAGAATAAATATAATAAACACCCAGACCCGGCAATGCAGACATCTAAAGGTTTATCATACAAATGCCTGCCCCCGTCGGGAATCGAGCTGAACCTCGCGGTTAGTCGGCGGTTTGAAGTAAACTCATGACCGAAGGCTGTATTCATCAAAAATACCTTTGTTATTGATATTTTTTTTGAATGACTAATGTGTTGCTAACCTCGCGGTTTTTACAACTTCACCGGGCTTTGTGGGCCGAGCAGAGTGCTCAGCCCAAAACATCAATATTTAGATGGATTGGACTGTGCCCTACAACGCCAGCAACAAGGGTTGTCTCCCGGGAGACCGTACCTCGACTTGGTGCTGCGTTCTGATTACTGGGTGGATGTTATTGATATTATAAAGTTACCTTGTATCCTGTTAGCATTTGACGAAGTTCCAAAGTTCGCATTTTTACAAAGCTACTGAGCAAGCACTCTAATAGATATTAGGTACCTAAGTACCTACCATGAAAATATATGCCATTTTTGTCAACCGACTAAACTTACTTACATAGGAACATGTTTTGGTTCTATGGTGTAGTCCTGCGTAGCAACTTGCTCGGGTACTGCCTTACCTATTCATGCCGCTTTAATAACTCTGTCATAGTCTGGTTCCGGATTGGAGGGAAGGACCTTAGTGTGTAAATTTCATAAATTGTCTCCTTCACCCTAAGGTTGTCTGGCAGAGATCACTCTGAAGCGATAAGACCGCCTTTGTGCACCTAAGTTAAATGTTGTTATAACTTATAAGTGAAAGAGTGTGTATTATTTTGTAAATTTTGGTGCATAATCAAGTGTATTCATTCATTCATACTATGTTTCATACTGTTCCTTCTGCATATAAATGAAATGTTAGATATTAGGTTTACTAGGTGGTAGAGTTTCGCAGCGACTCACCCGGATTGGTACCACCGCCTTACCTATTCCTGCCGCCATAACGTCATGACGTGTTCCAGTTTGGAGGGTAAGGTAGCAGCCGGTGAACTTACTTTTGCTCGAAGCCTTACATCCCGGCCTCAGGTTGACAACGCACTATTACCACCTTTGGTGTCTCTAGGCGGTGTGAATTTCTTACCGTCAGGAAATCCGCCTACTTGTTTGCCTTCAAATATCATAAAAAAAACTTTTTCACTGGTGGTAAAGTGCTGTGCAACAGCTTGCCCGGGTGGGGATGCACCGGCCTACCTATTCCTGTTGCCCATAATGACTCTATCGTGTTCCGGCCCGGAGGGTAGGGTAGCCAGTGGACGTGCACAATAGGCCTCTCGTCTCGACCACAGGACAGTAACACACCTGTAACATCTATGATGCCTATAGGTCACGATTATCTCTTGCGATTTTAAGAACCGTTCTTATTCCCTGAAAGAAAGAAAATATGTTTATTTGCGGAATATGAGTGTTACAAAGATGTAACAAAATTATTTAGGCGTTTCTACATATTCTAGCAACATTTTGAATTAACATAAATTTAAAATTAACATGAAAGAATTCTTTATTGGAAAATCATACTGATATTTTTCCGAAAGATATTCAAGATAGTGAGAATGTATGTATTTTTGTCACTCTCCACGCACATACTCCTAAACGGATTAAAAAAAAAGTATCTTCACCCCCATATCCACGAAGAACTAGGCAGAGGCTAACCAGGGCACCCACGACTAGCCGAAGATACTAAGTCCCACAATGTACCTAATAGGTGGGCAGGTGGCAAGCCTATCGCTAACCGGGCACATATCCAATGCCGAGCAACATTTTTGTTTTAAAAAAATTGGTAAAACCACATTTTCTTTTTATTGCCCGACACGGGAATAGTACCTGGGATTTCATGAAGTCAAGTCCAACAACTGAAACGCTGGACCCAGGCGATACGACAACTTTTAATTGACACAAAAAATACATTGTTTTATCGGATTTGTTAATTTTTATGGAAAAAAATATTAATAGGTAATTATCTAGTACTGCGTTACTAGTAAATCGAAATTCAAAAGTGACTCTACAGAACGCAGGTACCTTTATTCTACATGTTAGTAATTTGTGACAATCCGCAGGTAAAGGTACTTTGTGGTCGATATGGAGTTATGCATACGCTTGTAATCTGCGATTAATACGCTGTAGATATCAAAAAAGATCAACCTCCTACGATGTGTTGTTACGGAGATATATTTTTTTTTAAATTATACTCGAAATTGTGCAATTTCGAGAAACAGACATTTTAAGTTCAGTTAGCTCGAACACTATGTTGCCGTTGTAAGTTACATAGTGGCCAACGAAAAATTATTCCTAGGACTCCTGGCTTTTAAAGAATGTTGTGACAACTTCTGTATTACTAATAAGAACCTTGTTATGGACCAATCAATATGTCTATTGACCAATTTAAAAAAAAAATGATGTTTTGTTTAATTTTGCCAATTTCGTGCGATGAGACCTACAAATTTTTTACTGATCTATTAGAACACAATTTCGAAAGAAAATCTTGACAAAATAAAAACAAAATTAGGGGTAAAAATCACATTTAATAATTTTCATGCAAAATCACCAAACTTAACAATTTTCAGTCATAATTTAACAAGCAATATAATTTTTCATACATAAATCAACGAAAATCTTTCATTAACTTGAAATAACACTGACAATATCACTAATTTAGCTTTTTAAGTCACTTAAACCACAGCTTAAAATTACATCACAATAGCAGTCTTTGTTCCATACATTTGAGAAAAGGTACTTTTTGGAAATAATGTAACAAATTATAATCCGTAAATACAATAAAATTAAGATTATACATTGATGATAATGGTTTTTCTAATGAGTGGTTTTATTTCTATCATTTTAGTAATAAATCGTTACAAACATAATCAGTTCTTTTTTACAGTCTCTTTAAAAATTATAATTATTTTTTTATGTAAAGAAAAGGGCCCTTATGGCCGAGTTACACGATATTAAAGGTTTTCTTGTTCTGAACGCCTTTTTTTACAAAAATAGACACCACCACGAACTTGGTTTCTGTGACCAACCTCACCACAATAGGTGCATGTAGGCATTTTACGTTTTGTATTTGGCAAAGACTGAACACCACTACAACTTGGCTGTGACTGAGTAAGAAGCACTTGGGGGAAGATTTTCCAAAGGATCTTGAGATGTGCGCAGATAAGGCTTGGGGCAAAGTATGTCTTGGGATTCAGGTGGTACAAATTGTCTAATTTTTTCGTATAGGTATTTTTGTCTGTCGTAGGAGAGGCCTTGTGGTTGGATAACTTCAGGCATCTCGTCAATACTAAATGTATCTTTAAATATAACATGACGGACGCAAGATTCGCCAGTGGCAGACTTTTCGCAAGCAATTTGACCAGGTAAAGATAAATCTGTTTTAAAATGGCTGTACGAGAGTAAATTTGGAACAGTAGCCGGTTTCTTGGTTTTGAAAAAATTTACCCAATCATACGTTTTAACATTTACAGTATTACCAACCTCGTTACCGACCATTACTGCCATAATTGAATTTGTTTTTCGGCATGCTGTTACAGCTGCTTCGCAAACGTCTTTTACCGTACTGACTTGTGATTTTCGGAATTTCTTCTTAAACAAACCAAAATATTGGTCGGGTGCGAATTTGGTGTGGCCTACAGGTAGAAACGATAGCTGAAAACTTTTGTGTCTCCCTGTCATCACCCGCCATAATCCGTATTGTATAAGGTAATTGTTTTTATTTTGCCCAGCGCAATTATCGGCGTGGCAAACGATTTTAGTCTCTCCTCGAGCAAAGTTTTCGAAGAAATGGTGGAGAAAAGAGATAACAACGTTCGCTCCTTTGCCTGTCGCACATGACTCAGGAATTACATAAAGTACAAATTTGTGCATTGGCTCTATAGCAATCCCGAAAAGACCGATCTTATAACCTGTCAAAAAATATAAAGGGCCAACTTGTTGTGCATCGTGTGGCAAATGAACCTGTTGAGCAAAATCAAACGAATAATGCATCAAACCATCAAAATCATTAGCTGCATGAGGGCCAAGAGCCATATTGACTACAGTTGGAGCTATTTCAGCTATCAAGTTGGAGTAATAATGTCTTTCAGTCTGAACATTACTAAGATGATTGAGTGATTCTTGAAGAATCTTAGCCTTAGATTCTTCATTCATTGAAGCCATCTTGTTTAATGTTGTAACATTTTTATGACAGATATGGCACAAGTCGGTACGTGGATGCTTTATTACAATATTTGGGCAAAAATCTTTCCAGATTTGATACCATGAGGTACGACCAACGGCATTTGTTCCACTTTTCGTACATGCTTCTAAGTATTTCTCATATACGTATGTTTTGCTCATACTGCTAGGTAAGATGTGTAAATCAACGTCACGATAACAAGGCATTCGACCAGGCAATACGAGTGAGTTCTGTAACGAGAAATTCTTAATGAACGAAACAGCATGCACACGCTGTTGTAATGTAAGGGTTTTGATATTAGTTTTGCTTGACTTGTGTGCAGTGACTTCAATTCCGTTCTTTTTAATTTGCCCCAAAACGTTTCGAAATTTCTTCATGCCTACTCCAATCACAAAAAGAAAAAAAGATCTACATACCGAGACCCCTACATTTGCTCTATCTCTTGTCTTTGATTTGTGGCCTTTCTTCACTGTTTCAGGAGTTGTATTTGCCAAGCAGTTTAAGGCCCCCATTAATAAAATGTTTTGATGATTTACATGTTGATCACAGTAACCATTTAAGTTTTGAGAATCTAGTCTAGAAGCAAGTATTTCATCACGAGAAAATAGTCTTATACATTGTCGTTCACAACCGCAACCTTCTTTAAAAAAAATATCTTCATTTATTGTCACATCTACATTGTTTTCTTCGATAAAATCGTCCTCAAATATATTTCTTTCCGTAATTGTATTTTCAAATAAGTCCAAATTATTGGAATCAGGATCAATGTCTTTTACATTGTAATGTAATTATATTCTCGGAGAAATAACTCAAATTCAGCTGCATAATCGTCTTTTGTATGCACTCCTGGAAGAAGTTACAATTGTGACTGATCATAATATTTTTAAGGCATTTAACATTTCTTGCATACACGACAATTGCTCTATTTTTTGCAGTTTACTTAATTCAACTGATATCATAAATCCAAAATATTTGGCTCCGTTATTAAAGTCAAATTCTTGTGAATCATCAACTTCATTTAAATTACATTGTGTACATTTGTCGTCTGCAAAATGAAATTACTACTTACGAGTATTATTGTTATAACTTTTACCTGAGTAAATCTTTATTTACTTTATAAAACATTATAAACCGTAAAATATACCTGTTTCTGTCAGAGATGGGGACCGATGGTAAATTTGACTTCCTTCATCCAGAGTCTTGTCCACTGTATCTTTATTTTTCTGTGTGTCAATTTGAGTCTCATCATCGCAAAAGTAATATAGGTTTACTTGGGAGAGATCATTATGCGTTTTACCATCATCATTGACGTTTTGTAACATACCTAGAATAAAAGCATTATAATAATATAGATATGACGTATTAAATTCACAAAGTAATATGTACCTATAACTATGCTCATACTCATTATAATTTATACTCATATATTCATAATCTTATAAACATAATCATAATAATTATACGGATTTAGAAGTCCGCAGTGCAGTACGAATAGGTATAGTATAATACATTGACTTACTCAAAACTGATTGTGACTCAGTTCCCAATAGCTCCTCTTCCATGAAAATATCTTGTGATTCCGTTTGGGGTATGTAACGCCCTAGAAAATGGAATGAAAGATAAAAATTAATTGAACAATGTTTACACAAAACTGTTCATCTCTCTACTTCATTTTAACAAATAAATAAATACATAATGCTATTGGGAATTTTATTTTATAAGAATTTTATAAGTTTAAGTAGTAGGTAGGTACTTACCCTTCTTAGGACAATTATTTTTATCTCCTTCCATTATTTATCACGATGCAAACAAATTTATACTGCACTTTAATCTCAAATTGTGTTGAAAATTATTAAAAAATACACTAAAATTTGCAGAGGAACGCTTTTAAGTCAACCGAACGAAAGAATAAACCAAAGAGTAAAGTAACTGTCCATAAAGGAATAAACGAACAAGCAATGACTAGTGCCGATGCCGACTGCCGCGGTATCCTTAGCGATGAGCGAGATAGAAAACGATGCTTAAAGCGTAGGTAAGAGTAGTGCAGATGCCTGGCGGCAAAGACAAAGTATTGCTACGATGCCGCGACATGAATCAGAAGCGGAGCACGTCATGACGTGTTTGCATCTAGCGTTTCATAACACGCGGCCGTAAGGTACCTTTTCTACTAAACTTTGAGACCACATTATGAGCTTATTATTTACATAAAATAAAAAATTAATAATAGGGAAATAAATTTCAGATCTTATGCTTTGCGAAAAAGTAATAAAAAAAAATCGTCATTTCTTGCAAAATTTACAAAACATTCAATATCTTCGAAACTATAAACGTCCATAAGGTACCTTTAGCCGCGAATTGTCACATTTGCAAGTATTGCGTAGGTACAAGGGAAGGTAGGTACCTAAAATAACATACTCGATTCCAATTTCCAATATTGCATGAACTAAGCTTTAAGAGTAGGTACCCTACTATATCAAAGTACTCCTGCAATGTTCAAGGGATTTTCAATATACAGTATAGAATAATAATAATGATGTATTTATAATTAGCCCATTACAATTTAACACATGATATGGCAATGGGCAAAGTTACCCTTAATTGTACACGTGGATGCCAACATTATGCAAGAGATGCCACAATATATTTTGTAAAGTACACACAACTGTCGGTTGCTCTCGATCGTCTGCTCTTATTGCCTGTTTAAATTAATTAGTGGAAACCCGTTAAAACATCGAAGTAGGTACTTATATAGTAACCTATACCATTCTTCAGGGTTTGGCTTGTTTTGTTGCTGAAAATAATTAAAATTTAACAACAAGTGTGTAAATGTTTCGCGATTAACGTTAACACTTGTGAAAGAAAAACTAGCTAGCCACCAATCACTTTTCCAGCATTTTGTAATTTCATAAAATCTTAACTAAAATTATAATAGGTAACTGAACATTTATACTTATATTAACAAAATTACGAATAATGCAAATGTTAATTTATGTAATAGGTATATTCTACTTGCTGTGTCGCGGTTCTCGCAAAAGAAATGTTATTAAGACGCAATTTAATTAGCTCTCCTGCTAACTTTTGTAAAATATTAAATAAAGCCTGTAACTATAATCTTCTGTTTAGTTCAAAATTTAAAAACGTTAAGCTTTGCTGCTTTGTTTTTATGTACCACCTACATATTTACCTATTAAGAATACTGATTAAAAAATAGTAAGAGATTGATTCCATTTAGTATGCGGCGACTCGAGCAAACAAAAACACTCTGAGACTTGTATGGAAAATATCGTTTAATAATCTGGAGCATTATTGACCCATTTAATTTATTACGAAAATTATTATATCAAATAAAATTTTGAGATTTAGCCAAGTTTGTTACAAGCCCTTGCCATGGTATTTGTACTTAACATTCTTATTCCTCAGTTAATTTGTGTCACAAATCAAGGTAATGTTGGCCAAAAGTTTTGATTATTTTGCCCGCTAACAAAAGCAAACAAATTATTGTTCAAATTTCTATTTAACACTTTTTTACGTATGTAGTAGAACGTAGTGATTATATACTCTTTGGTATACAGTATGTGCGACGTGCGTATGAATATAAATTATAAATGCAACCAAATGCAACTACATAATCTTTAAAAAATGAAATGTTAAAATCCGGACAAAGTTGGCTAGTTTTTTCTAGTTTTTTGTACTTACTGAAATCATGAAATTTTTAATCTATGTTAAATGTTTAGTAGTCGGAGTATTTTATAATTTATTTATTCTGTGGTTTAGTGCCTTTACGCGCCGGCGCGCGGTGCTAAATTTGAAACGTGAAATGGAGCTATCAAAATTCCAGGTGATTTGAAAAACATAAACATAAAAGTTAATAGGTTAAAACATATTAAAGAAATGTGAAAATTTTTGTGCAAAATAGCTTCGTCCACAAAATATTTCCGAAGTAAGTTTTCCTGTCACTGTAAGTAAATAATGCATTTATATTTCCAAATAAGTATGGATTGACAGATGAATTTAACAATAAATATCTAAAATACCGCATAATGTTATTGATTATTATGTATTTTACAGTATGCGGGTTGTGTTATGCCTTGGTGCTTTGTCTTCAGCTTGTGGGATGATTGTTGCATTGCCTCTAAAATAATATGTAACGATGTGGCCGTCTGAGCCTACGACTCTAACTACCTAAAAACTTAATAGTCTAACTTTAAAATAAATGGATACTTATATTTAATTTGTTACTAAATGTTACATGTTATTCTATTTTCCTTCTCAAAGCCAACATGGAACAAGAAGATGAATTCGAGCCACAATATAAAATACCGTCAGACGATTTACCAAAAGTACATAAAAAATGCAACTACATACGTCCACAGTCCAGGTTATTACTAATATGTGTATATAAGTATGTTATTTTATCTTACTTCCATGAGAATCAAAAGTGATGTCTATAAAATCATTTCTAAAGAATGCTATTTGAAAGTTTTTATTTATGATAAAATTTAGAAATATGATCTCAATAATGTGCAGAAATATATACTCGATATCGGAATAAACATTCATAATATAAGTCAGTTTTAAATAAATATTCAAGGTGGTGAGTGATCACAGAGTTGATGACAAAATTTTGTTATTAATGTTACACTCAATGAAATAGTTTTACTGTTCTTCCATTACTTTGTTTATAATTTCTTGACTTAGAACTAGATTTTGTAGTATGCAGCACAAGAAGATCAAATTGATATTTAAAAGTGAGTTAAATAAATAACATATGAAAACATAACAGATGAAAGATTGACAAAGCAGATATACAATGCGAATGTGGATGGATGTAGGTACCCGGGGAGACCAAGGCTGACATTTCACGATCAAATCAATCGGATATTATCCGAGGGTGGTGTCAAGAGTCTCCGAAACCGGCGTGTTTGTATGAAAAGGGTAATGAATGTGAAGGAAGCAAGACAGGTTTGTCAGGATCGTGAGGTCTGGCACTCGATACTCTCTGCCTACCCCGTAAGGGACTTGGCGTGAAGATATGTATGTATGTATGTATGTAAATAAATAACGCAACTACTTGGCTATCTCTCTTATACTTTGAAAATAAAAAATTGGTTTCAAATAGTACAGTATAAACATGAACGGGAACATAGTTAGTTATATTAAACTAAAGCTTTTTAAGTAATTTCAATGTAAATAGAATTAAAAAGTGTTCCAGCAATGAGTTCTAGCATAAGTATATATTTTAAAATGAAATCTTATTTCTGTACATTCAGAGGAAATAGTTAAAATATATTTATTTCATCTTATGCATTGGCCGTGTGATTCACTTTTGATTTTAATTAATAAGGTTATTTATTTTAATATTATTCATTCAAAAGCATTATATTTATATCACATCCATTTAGACTATTCATTACCAATAATAATACATTAGGAATATTTAATAGTTAAAGCACTTTTATAGATATGTTTATCACATCTTAACATGAAACACATCATCTCAGAAGCTTTTGCTTAATTGAAAGAGTGATATCTATTGTCTAGGATATTAATATTTTAAAAACATTTCTCTTTTATAAACAAATTATGACGTAAAGACTTTTTTGTCAAACAATAAATAGCATTAATTCTTAGGTGCCCCACCTAATTAATAAAATCATTAGTGTATAGCTGTTAAAAAAATGAACTTACAAACAGAAAACAATGTATTAATTTTAGTGACTAAACATTTTACAAATTCTATATAAATAATATCCTATACCTGGCATTGTCTAATTATGTTGTTAAATACGAATGGAAGCCATATTAATAAAATAAAAAGAAAAGAACCTTATTATTTGAATGTATTGTATCTTACCTACTTTGGTATACTAGATCTAACATTAACATGATTTTTATATCTGAAAAAAATATGTTGCGAATGAAATTTGTTAGACACTTATTTAGCAAAAAATAATTTAATGTGGGTAGTGAAGTACATAATGTCTTGGTTTACTTTTATAGGAATTGTAAAAAAAAATATTAATGGTATTGAAGGAATTTGTAACTGGACACTGTCACAAGCAATAGCATCAGCTTTCCACAATACATTTTTTAGGTTGATAATTTATAACAGTAACTCAGTAATAGACAACCATTGTCTCTAGACATGTCGCTGTCTAGTTAGGCCTGTTGTGCAAGTTCGGCTTCCTTTCCCTCTGGACCAAAACATGACAGAGTCATTATGACGAAATTAACAGGTAAGGAGGTGGATCTCTGGATAGCAATTATTAAAAAAGCTCTTAGGTAAATACAGTTGATAAATGATTGTCGGTACTATTTTTTGTAACGGTCGCTTTGCAGGTGATCTTGTTTAAGTTGGATGTTGTCTTGGTCATATAGTAGGCCTTTGATCGGGGATGGCAAATTGCGCTTCTACTGAAGCTGTTCTCCTTCGGACTTTCCGAGAAATCGTGATCACCAGCTTTCTGGCAGAGTAGACCATTAAGGTCGCTAACAATAAAGCTTGCTTAGCCTATCAATGTTTTTAGTTCCCAAAGTCTGTGTACTATGTTCCATACCTTTTCTTCTGCATATCAATGAAATCTTTCAAATTATTTTACTGTGCAACAGCTTGCCTGGGTGGGGATCCACCGCCCTACCTATTCCTGCAACCATAATGACAGTCGCGTTCCAGCCCGGAGGGTAGGGTAGCCGGTAGACTTGCACAATAGGCCTTACATCCCGGCCACTGGACAGCGACGTACCTGAAACAACTATGGTGTATAGACACCACGGCTTACTATCAGGTTTAGTTTAGGTTTACTGTGCTTGTCCGCTAACCTCTAACGTAAAAAAAACACATGTTATTAACGCCCATTGCTATGCAGGTATCGCCTCTGTGGTCTAACGGTCCGGCGTCGGACTTGATTCCTTGAGACCCCAGATTCGATCCTCGGTTCCGATAGCAAAAAAGTGAGAAAATGTGTATTTTCAATTTCTAATAAAAATAACGGTTCTCCGAATTTGATATATGCCCGGTTGGCGAAAGGCTTGCCACATCACTTTGTGGGACTTCGGCTAGTCGTGGGTACCCGGTTGTGCCTCTGCCTACCTCTTCGGGGATATGGGCGTGAAGATACTAGTGAGAAAGCCTTTAGAGTAGGCCGAGTCTAATTTTTCTCAGAAACACGTCATAAAGAGCCGGAACAACATGCATTTGGAGTCGAATCTTTTAACCAATAACTTATATTGGAGTCAATAATATCTGGTACTAATTAACCCTCAAGAAGACACAATTTCTCCCTTTTATCGTATCACCTCTTTTAGAGAGTTCCCTAAATTACACAGCCAATATTGGCAGTTTTGGCCTTGGCATATCGAGGGATGTTCTATGGAAAGGTAGGCTAAAATAGCTTCTCTAAAATGCTTGGTATACTGCATAAAGCGAGACTGTACTTCAATACTTCCCATCGCTTGCAACTTTATAGTGCTTGCCTTCCAATTTTTGTATATTCTTTTGACTGCATCTAATGTAGAACATCTCGAACCGTCCATAGACCAGGTCTTTCTAATCGGCTAGATCTTTTGGCGCTGTTGATAAGTATTGCTTCACTCAGTGCCTTCTACCATAACCTCAGTGTCGTGTTTGAAAAACATTGACGTAGTTTTTTATATTACGGCAATTGCTTCGGGGATTGTTTGGTTTGATACTAGCCGCTGAGTTTCACCTACGGACATCGCGTCAGAGCTTAAAGTTCCATACCCACCATCAGGTTGCGTGGCGATCTCCTAACATGCAATTTGGAAGACATTTAATATCTCTTTTAATATCTTTAAGAAACCAATTACAAATGGCGGTATTCCCAAATGGATACGATTTAGAAACATTCAAGAAAAGAGCTGACTCATTCCTAAAATGTTAGCAAAGCATTTGTGTTACTTTTGATGTTGCGGATGTCCTTAGGCGGCGGTGGTCATTTACCATCAGTTGGCCCACTTGAACGTTTGCACCTTTGCACGTTTTGTACAAGTGTCATTTACTGGGTTTAGATAGTGTGAAGTCATGTGGTTTGACCTCTCTTTCTTCCTTCTTTTTTTTTGTTATGCATATATTTCTACAGTAGTTTGAGGACTCTTACTGCTGCTGACGTTATTTTGCTATTAATAAAGATGCCATGACTAAGTACTTACATTATTTTTAAGTTTCGTTGGCAATTATCGCCTCTGTGGTCTAGCGGTCCGGCTTTGGACTTGACTTCTTGAGGTCCTGGTTTCGATCCCTGGGTCGGGCAACAAAAAAATTAGGAAATGTATATTTTTAACCTTCTAATAAAAAAAACGATGTCCGGAATTGTATATGTTTCCGGTTGGCAATAAGCTTGCCACCTATAACATTGTGAAACTTAGTGTCTTCGGCTAGTCTTGGGTGCGCCCTGGTTGTGCTTCCGACTACCGGGATATGGGCGTATTTTAAATTTCTATTCAGTTGTGTTAAAAGAAACCCTAATAATATGTACGCCTGTCCATCCGTTTTATTGAGGGTTCAAAAATATGTTTTTCTTAAAGTTTGTCATTTGAAAGATAATTGTTAATGTAGTAATGTAATGTGTCCAATAAAAATTTTCAACGTAAATTGGTTTGATATTTACAGTTATTTTTGGGATTTTCAAAAACCGCAAATAGATATAACTGTCACTTATTCAAATGCTATAAAATCAAAGTTAATTTATTGCGGGTGAAAAATCATAATGGTATTTTGTGTAAACCATCCGAATTTGTTTTGACTCTCTCATTATATTATATCTTAACACTCTGCTTCCTACTACAGATCCTTTCAAGGGTGTTTCCGATTCGCAGTTGGGAAATTTATTTGCAGTATTGACGGACGTACTTAGAGTCGTCAATTATCTTAAAAGATAAGGAAATATCGATTTAATTAAGTGGATATTTTCATCTTTGGGAGCGTCCTTAGTGTCAAATAAGACCAATCAACCATGCCCGGGAAAATGATATTTGACAAAAAAATTTAAAAATGATACAAAATTTCGTAGTGATATCCATCTAAGCTGTCATACTTAAACTATGTAATCGTTAACAACTTTATTACATTACCTATTGTAAATAACCTTGGCATATCGCACCTTCAGTAATACAAGGGCCCAAGTCAAAATTTTCACATTTAAAATCCCATACACGACTGGGATTTTGAATGATAAAGGCACAAAATGATTCGCTACTGGTTAGTGCTAGCAGAAAGAGAATAAACATAAGAATAACTCGGTAATAATATTTATTTTAACACATGATATTATCGGAAAAAATGCTGTATCTTAAAACACGATTTCCCAAAAAGTAGTTTTTTGAATAGTGCCCTTATATTACTGAGGGTGCGATATGCACACAGTGTTGTATTACTACAAATAAGATTTATTGCATTCATCTGTTATTTATGTACACTGTTGTTTCTGTTCTGAGGTAAACCTCATTCATATTTAAAACTTGATTACAGCATGCTTTAATTCATTACTATGTGCTGTGTGTATTCGAAATTATATTGTAATGAGTAAACTATAGTATTGGTAGAGGGAATTTACTTTTAAACTTAAACTATCGTATTTGGCAATCACCATACGAAATATACATGTGTGTCTTACAATTATTCTAAAAAGTAAAAGTTCTTTTTTTTATTTTCGCCCCTACTTTTTGCACGTGTTGTGCCGGGCTTCTTTGCAGAATATACCATCTGCCTTCCTGCCAGGCAGCTCGTAAAAGGCGAGCATAGGCTTTCCGCGTCAATAACACCGTGACATTTGACTAGGTGGTAGAGGCACCACAGCCTTACCAATTCCTGCCGCCAGGGACGGCGTTTAGTTATGGCGTGGTTGGGCAACCGCCCAGGGCACCAAGATGTATAGGGCTGTCATATCCTGTACGCTATATATTATTTACCTTTTAGTATGGTTTCGAACAGCATGTAGGGGGCGCCGTATAAATTACGCCAAGGGCGCTGCTATTACTAAAACCGCTACTGCCTGCCGCCATAACATTAGTTCTTGCCGTTGACGTGTTCCGGTTTGGAAGATAAAGTAGCCGGTAAACTTACTTTTGCTCGAGGTTTAATATTTGGTGTCTCTAGGCGGCGTGAATTTCCTACGAACAGGAATTCCGTCTGCTGTTTGCCTTTCAATATTATACAAAAAATATTTTGATTCCTGTTCAATACTTGCGTGCAGCCGAGATCTTCCAATTATCAAGTTTCGCCCATTTTAGTCGTGATAGTTATTTTGGATTGTCGAAAGTGTCTTGAATTTTGAACAAAACAGAGAGTAAACTGTCTATCAGTTGATAGCACTTTCATTTTCATTTTGATATCAAACGTTAAGGCCTCTGCATACTGCACGGGCGTTTAAAATGCACCAAATGTCTAAAAAAGTTGCATGCTAGCATAATATTAAGTATAAGCTCAACCTGTCTATCTGCTATTCTACATTGAATCGTTACTTAAAAACATGAAAATAATTAGTCTACTTATTTCTACTACCTACTGCCTACTTGGCTTTAGATAAAAGTTTTTGGATATTTCTAAAATAAGAGATAAGCTGATATTACAATTATACGAAAGATACGTTTGGATCGCATCCGCACATACAAAGCGAGCGATTGTCGTTTGCTGAAACTGTCACAATTTTCGTAGCTCCATAAGCATGATAGGTATGAACTGTAAAACCAGTCAATTACAGTTTAATATCTAGATATGCTGCAGTTAATAAATTCTATGCTTTTACACTAAGAACAATGTAAAGCATTAGTTTTAACTCGTTTTTTCTTCTCAAATTTCACGATTACTACACCGCACACGAAGGCGTTAACATAATGAAGTCGAAGACACTGGAAAAATCTAATACTTTGAAAAAGTATCTTCACAACCATTTTCCCAAGAGGTAGGCAGAGGCACAACCAAGGCACCCACGATTAGCCAAAGACACTTAGTCCCACAATGTGATAGGTGGCAAGCCTATCGCCAACCAGACATATAACCAGTCTTGGGCAACATTATTTTTAATAAAAAAAATTAAAATTCTCATTTTACATTTTTTTTTGTTGTCCGACGCAGGGATCGAACCTTAAGAAGTAAAGTCCGATGCCGGACCGCTAGATCACAAAGGCGAAAGTATAGTCTAACTGACTTAAATCCTTAATACGCCGGAGAAGCTAAAAGTAATTGCAGCATAGTGTATAAACACCCTTAAAATTACGTAACAAAAAGTAAACTAATGAAAGTGTTTTAAAAATTCATGTTCATGAGATGTGAAAATTATGCGTAGCTTTATTACACTTGTCTTCATTACGCCTCATTTAAAAAAACTGTTTAAAAAGTCATTTTGATTACTTTCCGTGTTTGTTTGGTTTCCAGTAATATCATTAAAGGTAGGCTGGATACATGAGGTACTTCGCAAAACCTAACACAAATACTTGTTTTGTTATAAGTATGGCTTCCAGCCATTTTTCGTGATAGAATTAGTCAATGTCAATTAGGCTTACAGATTATCCCTCCTAATATAAACACGAATGTAAGTTTGTTTGTTACACATTTACGCGAAAACTGCTTAATTTAAATATCTTAGTTTAGGCTCCAGTCCTCCTAAATATTATATGTGCTTCTACGCTGATTCTTCTTTGTCATCCTTAAGATTTGAACTAGTTAGTTAAAATTAAATGTTAACAATTTGTGTAGTTTTATTTAGTTTAGATTAGTATAGTTAATACATGTAATATTTTGGTGGTAATAAACTTTATTATTATTATCTATTTTGGCGTGGGCCTGTAGTCTATTAAAAGTAGTATAATATTTTTTTTAATAACTTAAACACAAGCAAAGTCGCTGTTAAAAGCTTGTTATCTGTACATATACTAATAAATAAATCTGTACATGAAATTTTTAGTTTTTTTAAAACAATTATTTATACGTACTGTATACAGGAGATAGAACAGAAAACGAACCCTCGTTATTTTTTATTATTTTAACCCTGGTTATTAAGTCTGTCTCTTCACTTTCAACAAAAAAAACTTGAACGGATTTTTTACCAAATTTTGTGTAGCGTCGTCAACATTTAGTATATCTTTTATTCCGGGAAAAATTTCGTTCTCATAATTAAATATCAAAAGCCACTACAACGTGTGGACGAAGTCTCAAGCAGCAGTTAGTAAAACTATTTAAAACTCTTTGCTACATACATGTTGTGTAGCTAGAAGACACAGACACTGAGTAAGATGGATTACAGAAAACCTTAAAATTCGTAACATATTATGTTTAGGAATTTTTTTCTTTCTCTCTTCTCTTTGTCACGATGTCGACCCCCTTGCCAGGTATCCTGACTGTAAGAACACTTGCGCATATTTCCATGGCCCCCGCCATGATGGATTACGCGACCCCTCTCGCAGCCCCCAACCATAGCTTATTTTCTGAAGTAGCTCTCGGGGACATAGCACGCCTAAGCGCTCAATCATCATCATCTTAGCCATAATCCCGGTTGTTCCTAATGCTTAGGAGTTAGAATTCAAGCCTGTTTCCTACTTTTACTTTCCAAAGTTCCTTTAAATGTTCCATTTTCGTACTCGTCCTTGGCTACATTTAGTTTCAGAACACATTTTAGGTACAGGCGAAAGCTTCAAAGTTTCAAAAACCTATTTCTTTTGTGGAAATTCTTCACAATAACGCCACAATTGCTTACTGATTTTATTCGTATATAGTATAAAATATAATAATACCCGGTCAACAAAAATGTTCTGTACTTTCGAAATCCGCTCGGATACTTGTAGTTAACAATATATTAGTTATAATTATATATACAACTGGTATTCTAGGGTCTTCCTGATGTAACCCACTTCTTGGTGCAGTATTCATGGCACTTGTACCTATATGTTAAAGTGGAACCTGACTAACAGAGCCTTATTGGACTTAGTTGACTAACATTACTTAAGGACCTTAATCCTTAGTCAACCCTAACATGTAAATACGAACAACGCTAACATGTAAATACGAACGTCTGTAAGTGTGTCCTTTCGCGTCGTCGCAACAGAGGGATGTTGTGATGTTTGTATATGTGTTGAAAGACAGAATGCTGGAGTGTTATACATATAGGCTACTTTATAACTATGTTAAAGGGCAAAACCTTGTGCAACATTTAGTAGTAGTAGCAGTATGATAAAATTTATAGAAGCCTTCCAATGCTACAAAAACACTGATTGAGAGCATTTTTGAATCGACTTCACCATATACCCATCAGTGGTATATTTGAATCGACTTTTTACAACTGTCTCCTGGTGTATAGTCCGAGTACCGCCCAGTCACCTGCCGGCAGCGAGCCGTGACAGTCAGTGGTAGTGAAACAGCTATTGTTAACACGTGCGGTGATCGTATCTATCTAGTTATCGCTATCAAAATGGGAAAAGTTTTCCTGTGAGTGTATATTTTCATAATCGATTTTATAGCACACGTTTCGGTTCTGTTGTGTAGAATGTAAAAAATAAGTGTTTATATAGTAATTTTTATTTAAAGAAATAAACTAATATTAGTAAAAGTATTTAAATAAAGGACGACGTTTACCGAATTTAGAATTCCTAAGGACAAACTTGCACTGCGGATATATTCCGCGCGGATTTTTAGTATGTATATAGTAAATACTTATATATAATAATAAAGTGTGTATAAAATAAATTTTATTTAAATAAAAAAGGAATTAGTAATAGTAGTATTTAAATAAAGGATAATTTTAGGCAAATTTAAAATCCCTAAGGATAAACCTGCACTGCGGTTATATTCCGTGCGGATTTTTAGTATATATATAAATAATATGTATATAAAATATACTTATATGTAATAATAAAGTATGTACATATAAAATAAATTTTATTTATATAAAAAAAATACGAATAGTAGTATTTTAATAAAGGACCACGTTAACCAAATTTAGAATCCCTACGGACAATCTTTCACTGCGGATATATTCTGAAAGGAATTTTTATTATTACATATATGTATTCATATTAAACGCGTTCATATTAAATTTCCGCACGGTATACAAGTAAAAAAAGTGCTTTGGTGCGACACGGATTTAAATTGCGCGAATATTTCGTGCAGCACCTACGAAGATCAAAATATAATAATCAATAATTATTTAGCCATACTTTAATATCAGAAAAACTTTTTGTTGTGTTTATGTGTTAATATTTTTTCATAAAACATACGAGTTTTAATAATACTCTCAAAGTGATAAATTGATAATTTTAGTGTTCATAGTCTTCTTTATTTGCGTCTTTTTTAATTGATCCTTCAATAGCAAGTAAAATGTCAGACCCATTTATGTAACTTACATCCCGACCTCAGGTTGGCTACGCACCATTACCACCTTTGGTGTCTCTTGGCGGTGTCCATCAGGAAATCCTTCTGCTTCCTTCCAATATCATAAAAAATATTATTACCTACCAGCTTTATATATTCGATTACCGGCGGTGGCATGCATATGACGTTTAATGAGAATAGATCTTGTATGTTTGCACTTTTTGGTCTGGCTGTTTATTAAATTTATACTGGTATTTTAGTATTTCTGTGTATCAGTATCGTTGACTAACGCCCGTAACACAAACATATAATTATTAATTTGCTTACTTCGGAGATAGATGTAATTGTTCTAGGGATATTTATTGATATTAGTGGTCGCTCATTGGTCGAAATTCGACCATAATAAATTTTAATATCTTGTTGATAAGAACGCCGTCTTCATTTCTCAAGACCAACTACTTTGTTTCCAGATTTTTTTGGTGCGCTATCTTTTATCGTTATCATCAATATATTTTTTTGTGTTTGTAAAATGCATGGTAGTGTGGGGTAATGTTTTATTTACTGATTTCATGTGCATTGATTGATTTCATTTATAAGCATTTATAATTTAAAAATATTAGCGTTCTACACTTCTCCTAAACAAACTATAAGTGTGCCAAATTTTATGCTCCTGCGTCCGCGCAATTTTTGTAAAAAGGGGTCCAAAGTTTTAGCATCACGTATCAATATATTGTTGTCCTTAGCTTGCTACTTCTATCTCACGCCATCTAACCATGGACTTTTTTCGTTCTAAACGATTTTGACAAAACATTGTATTAGCTTTTTAACCCTTTTCTGAAACCCTTCAAGGACCATACGTGCTACTCTCGAATTTCGATTTCATACAAATTGGAAATCGGAATCGAATATGTCGTTTAAGACAATCTTGAACACAGTGCTAGCGGATTATTAACAATTAGTTTGAAAAAAAAAGAACAATTCGATACAATAATTTATTGTTTATTTTTAACTAAATGTTAATAATTAATTAGTATTATGTTCAAGCTACCTAAAATGACACTTCCGATTCCAATTTCCAATATGTACTGCATGAATCGTGATTAAGAGTGACCCTACATCTAAACTGATTCAGTAGATTTTTCTGTAAAGCTGAAACAAATAGACTAGAGTGATAAAAAATGTTTTTGAAATATTACACTAACTTTTTTTTATGATATTGGAATGCAAACAAGCAGACAGATTTCCTGATGGTGAGAAATTCACGCCGTCTAGAGACACCGAAGGTGGTAATGGTGCGTTGCCAACCTGAGGCCGGGGTGTTAGACCTCGAACAAAAGTAAGTTTACCGGCTACCTTACCCTCCGAAACGGAACAGGTCATGACGTTATGGTGGCAGGAATAGGTAAGGTGGTGGTACTAATCCGGGTGAGTCGCAGCGAAACTCTACATCCTACTATCTACTATCTACTTATTTATTTATTAATGTTATTACATCAACTAAAAATCCACAGCACAGATTAGATAAAAAACTAAAACTACACATATATAAATAACTACATATAATATAATATAACTAACACATACTTATACATTTTTTTAAAATATTTTTAATGTTAAGACTTAAGACACTATGAATTCTCTCTTTCAATTTAATAATATGTAGAGAACTCACAGCTCAAAGCGTGTTTTTTCAATTTTGCTAACAAAAAATAACGTAGCCTAGGATTGAAATGGCGATAGGTTCGTCATCTATCACACAATTTAGTCCAAATTACCTTCTGCTGCCTTTGCTCTACCTTTGCTTACTTCTTCTGGAATACGGGAGTAAACATACTAACTGTATATATTGTACCGGAAATATATAGGGCCCTACAAAATTATTGGAGTTCAAATTCTTTGTCAGTGTTTAGAACATCAAATAAAAGATAATCACACAAAAAAAATCATTTTCAATATAATGGTTCGTTTCACGATCCTAACAAACCTGTCAAGCTTCCTTCATATTCATTACCCTTTTCATACAAACACGCCGGTTTCGGAGACTCTTGACACCACCCTCAGATAATATCCGAGTGATCTGATCGTGGAATGTTAGCCATACATACATTTATATACATTTTTTTATATGATGTGCTAAGGCACTGTCTAAAGCTTGAACACTTATTTTATTAAAGCTTAAGGGTTACATGTATGGTTATTATTTCGTATGAACATAAATAAACAAGTAATTTCAAGAAATCACGAACACTTGTACCGTCAGAAAATGTGTTGAAGTTTTAAACACTACTTTATAAATGAAGTTAGTTTCCCCGTGTTGGTCCGGGCTCCTTTGCAGATTAGACCATCTGCCTTCCTGCCAGGCAGTTCGTAAAAGGCGAACATAGGCTTACCGTCACTAACACCGTGACATCCCACTAGGTGGTAGAGTTTCTCAGCGACTAGTCCGGATTGGTACCACCGCCTTACCTTTTCCTGCCACCATAACGTCCAATGCTTGCCGTTGACGTGTTCCGGTTCGGAGGGTAAGGTAGCTGGTAAACTTACTTTTGCTCGAGGCCGAACATCCCGGTCTCAGGTTGGCAACGCACCGTTCCCGCCTTTGGTGTCGTTGGGTGGCGTGAATTTCTTACCATTAGGAAATCCGTCTGCTTGTTTGCCTTCCATTATCATAAAAAAAAGTTTGCTGTCACTATCACAAGTCTAGCTCTAAAGAGTTGTCCTTCACGATTTTATGTTCCCCGCGGCTTTACCCTCACGTGAATCGCACGTGAAATTGTAGCGTGATTTTAATAGCCTATAACTTTTCTTGCAGCCTGTAAATATGACGTCATAATCCTTTAAAGGTAATTTAATCTCATAAGAATCGCACATTCACTTACATGAAAACATTTTTTTTATAAAAATGGAAGGCAAACAACAGACGGATTTCCTGATGGTAAGAAATTCTGGCCACCTAGAGACACCAAAGGTGGTAATGGTGCGTTGCCAACCGAAGGCCGGGATGTTAGGCCTCGAGCAAAAGTAAGTTTACCGGCTATCTTACCCTCCGAATCCGAACACGGCCACGACAAGCGTTGGACGTTGTGGTGGCAGAAATAGGTAAGGCAGTGGTACCAATCCGGACGAGTCGCTGTGAAACTCTACCACCTAGTAGGATGTCACGGTGTTAGTGACGGTAGGCCTATGCTCGCCTTTTACGAGCTGCCTGGCAGGAAGGCAGATGGTCTATTCTGCAAAGGAGCCCGGACCAACACGGTTCTTGTTATAGTGTTTTTCTCTTACCCCTTATAATCAAACAGTAAAATTAAAAATTATGTAATATGAAATTTACTCCCACGTCAAAATACAATAATCGCGTGGTTGTTAAAGCTTCTTAAAGAAGATGCCAATTATTTGGGTTTCCGGTTTTAAATAATTTGATTGTACGAAGACAGTTTCATAAATAACACCCTGCATTTGTGTTTTATGACAAGTTCAAATAAATTTCCATTGTCTTCTTTACACTTGATTTTTTCTTGTCATTGTTTATGTTTCTTCTTCGTTACATTGTTTCATTTACAGATTTACTACGAGAGAAATCATTTGTTAAACCGAGATAATTAACAATATTCTTAACATTACATTACGTTAAATAAAAACATGTCACATGAAGGAAAAAAATGAAAGAAATAAAATCTGAATGTTATGGGGCTTTGTTTTCAAGTAAAACCAAGTCTCACTTCATATACGATGCACATTGTATAGGACTTTTTAATAATCTATGTTTTATCTCATTGTTTATTAATGGGCTTAATTTTTGTTAGTAATTATTTAATCACGTTTAGTAATGTATTTTCGATAGATGAAACTTCTATTATTCACTACGACTACAATACAATATGCTAAAATCAACCATTCTCTTTTATTGTTGGACTGGGGTACAGGTACCAAATCTGAACTTTGATTAAAACTTTTTGTCATTAAAAAGTTTTTTCGTTAACCGTACCGTTCATGAAAATCTAAAAGATTAGTATCGAAAAGATTGCAGTACCTATCAGAAAATGCATATAAAACACAATGTCTATTTGGCATGCTATTTAAATGGTTACGCTTTGAGGTGAAAGCGAAAGCGGATACAATTAAGTATTTTTATTGCAACTTATTTCAATGTAAATAAATAACTAGAGCTTACATTGAATTTGAATTGTAAATTATGAAGAAAAAACAGAATTTGTTTTGCGAAGTGTAAAATCTTCGCTATGTATGTCAAATCTCTCGAGCTAAAAGACGTTCTAGACATTTGTAAACCTGCATTCCAAGAAAGATAACGTTGGAGGAAACTTTCTTTCTATCTTCTGATTATTACTAAATTTGGATTAAATCTACGGTCAAGATGGATGGAAATCAATTAATACAACCGTCTGGAACTCCTATTATTAAACATGGATTCAATAATCAGTCCTGACAGATGACCGTATATCAGTGTTAACAACTTTCTCTTATTATTTTTATCTTAAATCAAATCAAATCAGCCTTGCGATGTTTTTTTAGGTCCCATTCATAGACATGTCGTGATCATTATAAATACATACTATATTTTTAGTTATGTATTACGATTTAGCTGCTTTTATTATTTTAAAACGTTTAAAATTTTATTGCTATTAAATATCTTTTAGTTAGAGACTTACACCGCTGACTTTTCGCCGCGTTAAGCGATTTTATATATTCACGTAAAATCGCTCCCGCTGTAAGCCAGTAGTGTGCACATACCCCTAACCTGACATGCTTCACCCTTGACACGTGCTGTTTTCTAATCAATACGTTGTCGGTAATCTTGTTGCTAAGAGATACAGGTTTGTTGTAACAGTCTGAATTGCTCGGCGTTAATTAAATCGGACTTACGCGTCTGAAACATAGTTTGAAAGTAGTTTCGTAAGTAGATAACTTGGTAATAACGCCTGCTGCGATTGTTGGAAAATGTGTCTTCACATCACATAATATTGATATTGTAAGAAAGTTGTGTTGATAAAAACAAAAGTTGTTGAAAGAACTACGGACATAATTATACGTATACTAATTTAATATCTTGTTGATAAGAACGCCATCTTCATTTCTCAAGACCAACTACTTTGTTTCCAAACTTTTTAGTGCGCCATCTGTGAGCTTTTATCGATATCATCAATATATTTGTTTGTGTGTGTCAAATGCATGGTTGTGTACGTGTGATGTTTTATTTTTAAATTAATGCACTTTATAAACAATATCATTAAAAAATATTAGCGTTATGTACTTCTCCTACACATAAACTATAAGTGTGCCAAATTTCATACTCCTGCGTCAGCGCAATTTTCGTAAAAAGGGGCCCAAAGTTCTTGCTTCACTTATTATTATATAGATATTAATATATACTTATTATTATACGTTTTTATTACTCGTGCCTACTATTATTTACATCTAGTTCAACCGTAGTATTAGGTACAAGATAATATTTGAATAAGAAGTTACTGCCGCCCTCGACCCGCATTTTTACGGTTGGTAAGGAAGTTTCTAATCTTTATTTACTGACAACTTTTAGCGGTTTCGTCTGCTTGGAAATACAATGCTATAACTATAACACCATCGTTAAACTTGCAATAGGTACCAGTATTATTGTAAAGTAGCTGTTGCCCGCGGTGCCCGCGCGGTTAATGGTCCCACAGGAATTTATTTCGGGATAAAAACTATCCTATGTGTTAATCCAAGTTACCTCTATGTGTGTGCCAAATTTCATGAAAATCGGTTCAGCAGTTTTTGCGTGAATAAGTAGGTAATAAACAAACATACAAACTTTCGCTTTTATAATATTAGTAGAATTGAGTATCCAGTGCAAATGTTACAATCTTTGCAGACCTGCCTGGTTTCCTCTACATCCATTACCCTTTTCATACAAACACTTCGGTTTCACTTTTAAACCAGCGTCGGATAAAACCCGAACGACTTGATAGTGGACTCTATTACGATTATGGTAAATGCCAAAATGTATAATATTTTGAGCGCGTATTCCGTCAAAACGGTTTTATTGTATAACTAGCTGACCCAGCAAACTTCGTATAGCTTGACATTAATGCTTCAACAGTAGCGCAGTCTGACGGATCCGATGTGAAACATTCCAAAATCAACAACGACTTATTATTAAAAAATTAATTAAAAAAACATTTCCAGGAGACCAAATTGTGAATCTAAACCATTCTCGAATTCCCTTGAACACGCACAAAAACTTTCATCAACATCGGTCCAGCCGTCTAGAAGGAGTTAAGTGACATACACACTCACATAAAAATTATATATATAAAGATGTACAGCAAACAAGCACATGACTCTCCTGACAGTAAAAGATAACCGTGTGGTCTATAGACGTCATGTACCTATATGTTATACGTGCGTTGCTATCTGTTGAAACATGGCAGTACCAACCAAATATGAATGAATGAATGAACCCTTTATTGTTTACAATTAAACTTATTACAGAATGAAACAATTAAGTATTAACAAGAGCATATTATTACAGTTTATAGTACACAAAGAAAGAAAGAAAAAAAGAAAAAATATTTATTTGCGGAATATGAGTGTTACAAAGATGTTACAAAATTATTTAGGTGTTTCTACATATTCTACCAACTTTTGGTTTGCAAATATTTTAATACTTAGATATTAATCAATTAGTTAATTTAATTATTTACTTACTATTTGCACACTATTTATTGTATTGATTAGGTACATGATTATTTATTAATACAAACAATTTTTAGAATATAAATTAATTTATCCCTGACTACCGTAAACTACCACCGTTTCCAAACCTAGCTAGACAGGAGAAGAAACGGCGAAACAAACTCCTGCGCTCCCAACATTCTGCAATTAAATTAATCATATTAGAAATACTTATTCTTATCTGCAAGAAAATCTTTGACACTATAATAATTTTTCTCTAAAAGTAAGTTGAATACCTTTTTTCGAAATCTTCTTAATGGAAGTGATTTAAGATTATCAGGAATTTTGTTGTATATACGAATTGACATGCAATACACATTATTTTTGTAAATGTCGATTTTTTGGTTAGGCACATGTAGTTTCTCACTATTTCTAAAATGAGACAAACCTAGGACTTCAGCATTCGTATGAAACAAATGATGATGTTTTTTTACAAATACACATACAGCTAATATATATAAACACGGCAAAGGTAATATTTTAAGTGACTTAAACAGTGGCTTGCATGAATGTAATTGATTGACACTACATATCGCGCGTATACACTTCTTTTGAACTCTAAAGAGTCTAGTAATTTCTACAGAATTCCCCCAAATAGGAATACCATACTGCGAAACGGAAGAAACATACCCGTGATAAGCTAACAGAGATGCCTTTAATCCTGACACTTCTCTAATTCTTCTCAACACATATTATACAAACCTATCGATTTTATTGCAAAGTAAATCAATATGCGATTTCCAGTTACAAAATTTATCGATTTTTATTCCTAGGAATTTAGTACAATCTACATTCTCAATAGTAGTATTATTTAAAATAACATCTAATTTTTTAGTATCTCTATAATGTGTTTGAAATTCAACTAATTTTGTCTTCGTAAGATTTATTTTTAGATTATTTTAATTTAACCATTCTGTCACTTTAGTCAAAGTTTTACTTGTTTCTTCAAATAAACCATTTTTATTTTTACTCTTGATGAGAAGTGTAGTATCATCAGCAAATAAAATTTAATCATGATTGATAGCATTAGGCAAATCGTTTATGTAAATTAAAAAAAGTAATGGCCCTAAAACACTACCTTGTGGTACACCGCAGTCATTAAAAATATAATTTGAAGTATAAACTTTCTTGCGGTTTCCACTTAAAGGCGGTCTTATCGCCAAACAAAGCGATCTCTACCAGACAACCTTTTTCTCTAAGGAGATTATATAAACAAAGGTTTAGTAGGTAGTAGGTAGTCCCCGTGTTGGTCCGGGCTCCTTTGTAGAATAGACCATCTGCCTTCCTGTGCCAGGCAACTCGTAAAAGGCGAGCATAGGCTGCCGTCACTAATACCGTGACATCTGACTAGGTGGTAGAGTTTCGCAGCGACTCACCCGGATTGGTACCAAAGCCTTACCTATTCCTGCCGCCATAATGTCATGACGTGTTCCGGTTCGGATGGTAAGGTAGCCGGTCAACTTACTCTTGCTCGAGGCCTAACATCCCTGGTTGTTGGCAACGCACCATTACCACCTTTGGTGTCTCTAGGCGGCGTGAATTTCTTACCATCAGGAAATCCGTCTGCTTGTTTGCCTTTCTATAACATAAAAAAAAATCTTACCCTTCGCGTTGAAACATGGCATAAGATTATGATGGTAAAATTCGAAGTTTTGTTTCTAAACCTTTGCGTGAAAAGAGTGTGCTATGCTTAACCCACTATGTATAGTACCTACTACTATTTAAATTATGCGCTTCGGCTTAACATTTTTTACTCTTTTTACAATTTATAATTTTATTTTTAAATTGGCTGACCCAATCTAAATTTAAACGAAATTATTAATTATGTGTAATATCTTTAAGATGCATTCGGATTTCCGAAGCTTGTCGAATATAGCCGAAGCGTATAATTTAAATAGTACTACTGTAATAACTACACGTTTTTATGTTTACCTGACCTAGCCCCTTCGCGAATTGTAACTGCAATGAGTTTCAATACTTTTTAAACGAAAATAAATGATGGGTTTTGTACAACTTAATCACAATCTTATTATGCAATCTACCCACATTGAAACTTCATAATGGCGACCGACATCAACAAATTTAGATTTACGGCTGTATGTATAGAATATTTAAACAGTTTCCGGTCTGATTGCTTCGCCGAATGTTGTGTGGCAACTGTTGCTAAAGGGTGACCAGATATTGGTTAAATTTAAAAATGATTTATTCTTGTTTTTTACAGTATTAGGCAAGCAGGCGGTAATTCTAAACATAAAGAGCAGATTCATAATTATAAAACATATTCGGGCAACGAGCGAGACCTCTGGTGTTATAGTTTATAATTTAAGCAGCAAAACTGTAAAACAGCGACTGCTATTTCAATAATCTAATATATATAATTCTCGTGTCACAATGTTCGTTCCGGTACTCCTCCGAAACGGCATGTCCGATTCTCATGAAATTTTGTGAGCATTTTGAGTAGGTCTTAGAATCGGCCAAAATCTATTTTTCATACCCCTAAGGCCTTAGTGATAAGAGTGACTCACCCCAAATTTTTTTTCCACTTAAATCACAAGGTCTGCCAGGTGAGCTAGTTGTATATAAAATTTTAGTGTTTTCCTCTATTTAACTGGAATTCCGTCACCAAATCTAAACTTTGTGGCAATGGGACTAGGTAGGTACCTCGGAAATACATTCTTTCAAATAAAAAAATAATTTATACAATCGCTTCAAAAAATGTCGGAGAAATCGATAAACATCCACAAAAAAAAAGATTTGAACGTGTAACCTCACCCTTTATAAATTCGTTTAAATTAAAAAAAAACAAAAAATCGTGGCATTCTGTGTCACGTTCCAGTTTGCACTGGTATAGCATGGATTATTATTTATTATGCTTGCAATAGACTAGCCAAGCAAAAAATCGCTCGATAATTTGTATAGTAATTGCTAATTTGTATTACGTGAATAGCAATGATTAACAATTGGTGACGTAATTCGATGCTTTTTAGTTTTTGTCATACTGCAATTGAATGCGTCTTCAAATCCGATTGCTATTTTTTAGACGTATATACTCTTGATATATCATAGTTATAACTGTTGTGTTCCACTTTTAAGGTCATGTAAAAAAGGTTTGGCTCACGGCTCTTCTGGTAGTATGAAATAACCCTGAACAATATGGCATAGTAAATATAGAGACCATAAATGTTGTAGGTGCGTCGCAGTCGATTATCATCGCGTGTGTCCGATTATGCAAGTCTACAGACTACCGGCTACCTCACCCTCGGGAACGGAACATAACACTGTCATTAATAGGTAAGGTGGTGGATTTCTTTCTGGAATGTTTGCAGCACGATCCACTACCAATTGTTTGTTGGTAATAATAACCTGTTTAACATTTACTCACCTCTTAGCGCTTCCTGATTTTAAGGCAGATGATTTATTCTAACCAGGGAACATACAGGGTTGTCTACCCGTTACTTTACTCTCCAACATGGAACACGAATATGCCCAACACAAACACTATCTATATAAAATATAAATAAATAAATATCTCTGGACAAATGAATCTAACTCCAAAGTAAGCAAATTAAATATTTGTGTTACATGTGTTAGTCAATGACAATAATACACAGAAATACTTAAATAGATACCAGAAAAAAAATACCCAGACTAAGAAACGCAGACATGTAAATATTCGTCATACAAATGCCTGCCTCTGTTGGAAATCGAAACCGTGCCTCGCAATTGGTCGGTGGAGTTAAACGTGTATGTTAGCCCCTCGACCAACGAGGTGGTCAAGTCAAGTCATGGTCATGACTTGAGGAAAAGGTAAGGCGGTGGTACCGAAACGGACTAAATGCTGGATAGTACTTTACTACATAGCTATAAGATACTAACAACCTTGAAACGCTGCGTTTGTCACCATTTTGTAGTTTGATACTATAAATGGTTATAGGTACCGTCATTGGTCAGTAATTTCCTCTTCCATTGTCTGGTAATGTTAAAATAAAATAAAAAGCGGCCAAGTGCGAGTCGGGATCGCCTATGTAGGGTTCCGTAACAGCAAGTAACATAATATAAAAAATCGGTTTACGATGTATCGCGTATTAAAAAAAAACTACTTACTAGATCACGTTCAAATCAATTTTCGGTGGAAGTTTACATAATAAATCACATATTTTTTTCAAGATTTATCATTCTCTTATTTTAGAAGTTCCAGATGGTGAAACACATTTTACTTCTTTTTAAGTGTCTCTCGCGCAAATTATTCTGTTTAGAATAAAAATTATGGAAACCTCGATACCATTTTGAAGACCTATTCATAATAATATCCTAGAATAAAGATTCCCTTACATGGGAAATCCCCAAAATTAACTGTTTTTTTTTTTGTATTTTTGTGTGAAAATATGATTACGTGTCACAGAATGTCTATTTACAAAGTTTCAACATAATAGTTGTTATAGATTCGGAAAAAAGTTGCTGCGACATACGGACTGACAGACAGACAGGACGAATCTGTAAGGGTTCCTTTTTGGCCTTTTTACTATGGAACCCTAACTTTACTACGTTTTGCAGCTCGACATTGCAGTGTCAATAAAATCGCTATCTATTTGTCTGTAAAGTTTGGTTTTAACTATTCTGTTACCTTGCGTGTTTCGTAACAGCTGATATTATTTCACAGACACGAACATTTGAAGTTGGTCATTGTCAATGTTTGATTTACAGCCAGAAGTAGACAACTGTTTGGTTAAATATACCTTTAATAATTTATGCTCGGTTCCTGTGATCAACGAAAAGTAATCTGTAGGCTTAACCATTCGTAGTTTGCTTAAAGTGACAGAGCGATAGGTACTCATATTTTCAAAAAATGTTCAGGTGTTAACTGTCGAAAACCACAACCGTTGTTAGAAATCTTATTAATCGTACAAAATACTACAATGCGTAATCAAAACGACTCGTTTCTTGAATATAGGAAACGGTCATTTCTTGAATATACCTTTGATAATTTAGTTAAATATACTTCACAAATAACAGTCATATTTTTAAAACATTTGGCCTCTGTCAGGAATAGGTACTATTGTTCTATGGTTTCGACCTTTGAAATTGTTATAATATAACAATTGAAAACACAAAATATTTGCTTAAGCATATTATGCTAAAGCAAATATTTTGTGTTGTCAATAGATTTACATACATTACATAGGTACCTGAGATTCATTCATGGTTGACCAAATTTAATTAGGCGTTTACTATTTGATTTAGCTTAATATGGGCAGTGGGTCATAACCCCAATGAGACCCTTAGTTTTGTCCTTAATATATCTTATAAAATAACTAAATAAATAATAAATATCTTAAAGTATATTTTCCTTAAAATAATAACACTGCTTTATGTCTTATGTTATCCATATTAATGTTATAAATGCGAAAGTCCGGCTATCTGTTGCTCTTACACGGCTTAACCAATTTTTATTAAATTTGATATGCAGATAGCTCAGAATCCGAGTTTAAATATAGGCTATTTTGTTTTTAAAAATCAACCCCAAAAGACTATTCTAGAGGATGAAAGTTTGTATGAAAATCAACTATTCTACGCTGACGAAGTCGCGGGCAAACAGCTAGTAATACACATTTTCTCTTCAAAACACAAGTTTATAAACTTTTTAAAGTGTAAGCCAAAGATAAGATGACTCGTTGATAAAATTAGGCCGCGGCCACATTTTAAAAAATATCGGACAAAATGTTTACCAGGATTTATCGCTTAGTTGAGCAGAACAAGGTCTTACGACGAAGTTTTTCTCGGTCAGCTCCTACCTAATTATGAAATGTTAACTACGGTATGAGTAGCGCACAGACATGACGAATTATCAAATGTTTGGATTCGATTCCCGACAGGGGCGAATAAGCATGGTCACATATATTTGAATGAATCAGCTATAACTCGATGGGTTTATTGCTCACATGCTGAAGTGACTTTTTGTGGTTAGTGATAAGGACAAAAGATTTTGCTATAGTAAAACGTCTACTACACATCATTTGGTAAAATCCGTGTAGGGATTTTTGGCTAACGTCCAATATTAATAATCATTCCTGATCCAAATCTTGCTGTCCAAGATTGATATTTTGATCCATTTTTATGCTATCGCTTGCCAATAACATATCTTTGGACAGGATAAATATGGCAATAAGGTATAGGATAGGCCGGCGGATACGCAGCTATCTAGATTGCTTGGAATCCATCTTTAGAGATACATTATTAACATTGGCCGTAAGTAGACAAACAGTAACAGTAAAAAAACAGTAACAATATAAAATGTTGTAATTTCATTGTTGTAAAAAATATGTCCTGTCCGTTGATTTGCCTCTGTGGTGTTGCGGTTCAGCTGTTGGACTTAACTGCATGAGGTCCTGGCATGAGGTCCTGCACGAATTCCGGGTCGGGCTACAAACAGAAAAATGGGTTTTGCCAATTTTCTGATAAAGAATGTTGCTCGGGATAGGATATGTGCCTGGTTGGCTATAGGCTTGCTACCACATTGTGGGACTTAGTATCTTCGGCTAGTCTTGGGTGCCCTAGTTGTGCCTCTGTCTACCTCTTCGGGGATATGGGCGTAAAGATAATTTTTTTTCGTTGATTTGTACCTCAGTCACGCAAAGTCGACTGATTTAAAGTACAAGTCCAAATATATTTGTTTTAAATGCTAGCAATACTTTTTAACCAAATAAAAGTAGACGTACTTTCGGAATAGCCAATAGTCAATAATAACACGCCATGCGAATTCAGATTTTATTGGAGTAATATTTTCGCACTCACGCCTGCTCGCGTGCATCGAAAACTTTTAGGGATATTTTCTGCTATAAACATGAAAATATCCTCGCGAATAAATACAACACACACACACCAAAAAGAAGAGTTTATTTTAAGGTAGGTTCTCCCCGTGTTGGTCCGAGCTCCTTTTGCAGAATAGACCATCTGCTGCAGATGGTCTATTCTAAGGCAGATAATCTGCCTTCCTGCCAAGCAGTTTGTAAAAAGCGAGCATAGGCTTACCGTCACTAACACCATGACATCCTACTAGGTGGTAGAATGTCGCAGTGATTCGCCCTGTTTGGTACCACCACCATAACGTCCAATGCTTACCGTTGACGTGGTCCGGTTTGGAGGGTAAGGTATCCGGTAAAGTTACTTTTGCTCGAGGCCTAACATCCCGGCCTCAGGATGGCAACGCACCATCACCACCTTTGGTGTCTCTAGGCAGCGTGAATTTCTTACCATCAGGAAATCCGTATGCTTGTTTGCCTTCCATTATCATAAAAAGGTAGTTGCGTCTAAGATAGCCCAGTTTGTAAGATGGCCCATTTTCAATAATTTCTACCATGTTCCGTAGGTACCACCTTAAGAACTGGGCTATCTTAGGCGCTAGTACCTTATTTGTTACGCTATTACTCAGCCTATGAAGAATGGATTTTTAATTATATTTTTTCAAAAGGTGTTTTATGATCCAAATTAGGTGACATATTTAGTAATTCGTATTTTAATATACCTGATTGACTTAGAAATGAAACTGTGATCGGTTTTTGCACTTTTCCCCGTGGTGGCCCGAGTCGTCTGTCTAGAAAAGACCATCTGTCTTGTCTGGCAGCTCGTTAGAGGCAAGCAAAGATCAAAGGGGGCATTATCAACAAGACCACTTGAGTGGTGGTAGAGTGCAGCAACTTGCCCGGATAGAAATCCACCGCATTACCTATTTCCATAATGATAATATCAAGTTCCGATACGGAGGATAGGGTATTCGGTAGTGTGTTAGATTAGCCTAACACCCTGGCCATGATACAGCGACGTACCTACAACATCTATGGTGTCTATAGCCTACGAGAGATAAGAGATAATCTCTTATCATCAGGGGATCTGCGTATTTGTTCGTTGTGTTTTGCCATCAAAAACAGATTTTTGCAGTTTTATGGCGCTTTAATTATTATTTAATTAGATTACATGATTTAAACATATTTAGATGACTCGCTATCGAGTCAATACGAAAAGGAAATAAAACTCATGTTCTGTGTAGTAATTTAAATACAAATTAACTTAACCTGCTTAGTTGTTTTTTTACTAACCAATTTTGTTTTACAACTTAAGAAAGTTTAAACACTCGTATAAATTAGACGATAAGAGTAAGCAAGTTCTACAGAAAGAAAAAATGTTAATGTAAACTTTAAAATAAAGTACGACTTCAATTAACGTCTGAATTATACTATTTTTGTTTCATAAAAGATGACCGAAATGTGAAGTGACCATGACTATTTTTACACTGTGATTTGTAACTATACCCTCTATGGACTAACTAGCCATTGAATTGAACCATATGGTTCAACCACTCGGCAATGTGTGACTAATTATATTTGTGTCAATGAATACAATTGTATAATCTGCCTTAAATGGTTTTGCCACCTTAGCCACCGAATTAGCGAATTTAGCGATGGAGATTTTAGAGGTACACACCCTGTATATTTTAAACACTGTACATCTTAAACACCAGCCAAATTTTGAGAAACGGTTCGGAATCGATAACTTTCGATCTATGTAAAAGCAGAAATTAAAAAAAAAAACATTTACAACTTTTATCCGACGCAAAATACAACATGGTTATAACGTAAACAAAGCATAAAACTGGTTACTACTGACCGCTGTCGCATTCAAAGGCAGGTGACGTCAGGGCTCGTACTAGATACGACGCAGCGTGACAAGTGAAGTATTTTTGCGGACTGTTTTGAACAAATGTTTGTAAAAGTAAAAATTATAATTAGGCAATAATATTTAAAAGTTTTCCTAGTGGTGATCCTGCTGGGCACTAACGAAATTCATGTTAGGTGATCGATCAATCAATCAAAAAATACACACATCTCCACGCCAAGTCCCCATTGTGTGTAGTAAGCGACTATCTTCACGACCATATCCCCAAAGAAGTAGGCAGAGGCACAACTAGGGCACCCACGACTAGCCGAAGACACTAAGACCTACGATGTGATAGGTGGCAAGCCTATCGGCAGCCGGGTACATATCCAATCCCAAGCAACTTTTTTTTTATTAGAAAATTGAAAAACCCCATTGCCCGACCCGGGATTCGAACCCGGGACCTCGGGCAGTCAAGTCCAACAACTGAACCGCTAGACCACAGAGCCGATCACAGAGTATCGAGTGCCAAATGTCGTGATCCTTGTAGTTAGTTGCCTAGCTTCCACCATACGCAATTCGTTGGAAAAGGTAAAATACATTTCATTTACTTATATATTTCCAAAATAATTATCATACCAGGTTTCTAACAATTTATCTTTTGCCAAATTGTATAGCAGTTTGTCGGCAAAATTGCTGATCTGTTCAATCTATATCTTGAAGTATATTGATTGAAAGCCTTAGCAAAAAGTTCCATCTATCGTTTTTATTTCAAAAAGATAGTTATTATTTTGAGAAAGATTTCTGATAGCAAACACCAAAGATAAGAATAGTAAGTGCTCAGCTGAATAACAACAATTATGTCGCAAAAATGACCATAACCATTTTTGTCTATTTAATGGTGGTATTCCATTAGAACAATTAAATTGCTGGAATGCCGGTGCTTGCTGTAATACAAATAAAACCTCCCCTCTACATCTGCAATAAAATAACAAACCTAACTCCCGTGCGTCCTCCACTATCTGAAGTCCCAAAATATTGTCCCTTTTCCATCTGGCAATTAATTTGACGTTATATTTATTTAGGGTTTACCTATAATTTCACTTAAATACTGAAAATGTAAAACTTAGAGAAAATCAAAATGTACGAACAAACGTAAACATTATTATAGTGTCAATGAAATGATAACCGTTTTTACACATAAATAAATTAATGAGAATGTTGAGAAGAATTAGGTGTATTTATTAATATTAAAATATATTTACGTCCGTTTCCTCGAAAATAAGGCATAGGTTCAACCAAGACACCCACCGTCAACCGAGTGTATTTTATAGCCCCACAATTTTCAGATAACCGGGAACTTAACCCATCCCTTACAATGTTTTAATAATGGCTAATATAATAGTCCATCCTTATATTATTCATGCGAAAGTTTGTTTGTCCTTATATTACAACAAAGTTTTGTTGTAGTATAACTTTGTGTGCTCAGATATCTAGGATCTAGAGTAAAATCGAGAGTGATGGGTTCATGCGAGATTTTTTTAGTTTTTTGCATAAGCGTTGCCATTTGCCATTAATTTAGTTGTAATTGGCCAAAACTCGCAGGCAAAAGTTAAAAATAAACTTGTAAAAATGATCAACAATTGCAATATTACTGTCCATCTGTCAAATGACCTACTTTCTCATAAAAAATAAAGAAATCGATCAGTTCAAGGCGATACATTGATTATACACGCTTTACGTAGTGGCTGGAATGAGGCTTTGCTATTTCTGTGTTAGAACTATTAATCCATTAACGACATTAAGTCAAGGCTGCCATAGATTATGATATTACACGCACATGAAAATTGATAATTGAAAATGTGTTATGTCTAATATTCTAGATTAAGTCTCTCCCCCACTTGCGCGACGTTGAGTTGTTACATAGATGTCTGTAGTTTAGTCTATTTGTGGTTTCGATTCTTGTAATTTTTGGTCAAGGTGATTGATGAAATATTTATTAAAGTTAGTAATCTCCGTACCTACGGGATACTTACGGAGCGCCGCTTACTAAAAAACCTTTTATTTTCTTCATTTACCATTTTAGCATTACCTTTTTCGATGTAAAATTTATCTTCAATAAAACATGTATTTGTGTCATTAAAAACGGCAAAATGAACACACTTGTCAGATTTCTTGCTTAAGCAATTTAAGTTTTTCAAGTTTAAGCATTTCATTAAGCGTTTTAATAAATGTCGTAGCTCAAAATGTACAATTTTTATGAACTTTCATAAACGCTGAAATGCTTGCTTTTGATCTTGCCTACTTTTGCCAAGCTTTGAATGTTATATTGACGTAGCTAAGCTTTTGTTACATTTTATTTGACGATATATGAACATGTATGTTCAGTAAAACCTGTATAATTAGTAGACTGTACTAGGGGAGCACAGGATGGTAAATAATATTATGTAGTCGCCTAAAAGTCATTGGGACTTATTAGACTGTCGATTAGGTGGTGGAGAATAAAAATTTCATGTGTCATTTATATACTTAGCGGTGCGGGGAGCGTCTCAAAGCTAAAGAGCAACAGCTCTAAGACTACCCTATGTGTAGGGATATATATGACTATAGTTTAGAGATTTTTATACATTGTAGGAGTGTTTAACCATAGTACACATATATCCCAGATCATAAACCGACGCGCTTGAAAAGCTCACCCCTCTTGAGCTCCCCTACTATTACATAACTTTTGATAAAAATATATTTTTAGAGCGGTAAGTACTAATGTCATTCAAACAACTGCTGGTACCAAAAAAGTGTCATCGCTTTGCTCATCACTGGCCTCGAAAACGAATTTCATCTGTTTTTATTTCATTTCATAATGCATTCTTTGTCTCTTTTTTAGTCCACATGTATCACCAGAAAAAACAATTCCGTCAACATCAGGCCTTCAACCAGAACCAGACAGAAGCATGAGAAAAAATGACGACGACACAAGCAAACATAAAGAAAAGGAAAATGAGGGATCTGTCTCAGACTGGATCGTCGGCGGCCCGATCGGTTCCAAAGGAGCCGTGCTGGTCTTCCGATCTTGTGTGCTCGCGTCACGAACTCCATCCATGGAATCTACGACGAAAACTGTTGGCAATAACACAGGGACCACAATTCTCTTGAACAAAGCCAAAAATATGGCTAAAAGACTAGTCGCTGAACCACATTCCTTCAATGTACGGTCAAAGAACATAATGCATGATGTGATGGAAACTTTTGGGAACAGCAATAAGTTTACAGGGCAAGCCTATGTTGTGAGACACGTCAGTGAAGCAGATGTCCCAGAAACCATATCTTTAGAGGAACAAGGACATGAAACAGCTGAACATAAAAGAGATATAGAAGATGTACTTAATGATTTAAATAAAATTACGCTTAAGAAACATTTAAATATAGAAAATTCAACAGCTAACATCAAACCTCCCGAGGATCCGCCACCAGCGAATAAAGGTAACCAGCAGTAAGCATGACCGTAATTTTTCTGTCATTTGAATGTATTTGTTAGGAATCATCTTGGTCTGTGGTCTAGCGGTTCAGTTGTTGGACTTGACTGCATGACGTCCCGGGTTCGAATCCCGGGTCGGGCAACAACAAGAAAAATTGGGTTCTTCCAATTTTCTAATAAAAAAAAGTTGCTCGTTATTGGATATATGCCCGGTTGGCGATTGGCTTGCCACCTATCATATTGTGGGACTTAGTGTCTTCGGCTAATCGTGGGTGCTCTGTTTGTGCCTCTGCCTAACTCTCCGGTGATAAAGGCGTGAAGGTACTTTTTTATATATTCATTTGTGTAGTATAGACCATTTCCAGCCAGAAAGCTCGAAACCTGTTGCTGCCGCCATAACGACACTGTCATGTTCCGGGCCGGAGGTTAAGGTAGCCGGTAGATTTGCACAATATGCTTAACATCCCGGCCATAGGACAACGACGCCTCTGCTTCATCTTTATCAATAATGTCTATATGTCCTTTATTTTGTCTATATCTCCTTTAAATGATAGTAAAATCTTCATTTTTTTATATGAAAAAAAAAGACAACAGTAACTTTTTTCTAGATGCAAAAGATGAAAAGAAAAATAAGAAGAACAAAGGCAAAAGTAAAAGGAAAAATATACAAAGGACTCTTTCTCCGGTACTTGACAGTGATGATTCCGAACATTTGCTTGTCAAAGAAGTGGATAGTGTCAAGGTATTTTTTTACTTCTTTTTTCACACTAATTTGGTCTCGGTTTTTCAAATTAGTCCACAAGTTTAACCAATTGCAATTTGTTCAAAAGTAACGAAGCGTTACTCATCTCTCAAAAATAGTCCGAGTTAACGTTAAGTTTGTTCAAAAGTGGAGTAAATGGAGTAGAACTCTTGGTATTTAATTTAAGTATTGCTCAACACTAATGCCCGTTTCCTATAATCAACGAAACGTAATCCACAAGTTTAACCAATTGCAGTTTGTTTAAAAGTAACGAAGCGTTACTCATCTCTCAAAAATAGTCCGAGTTAACTAATGAAAGCGAGCAACCGTAGTTAGATTTTTTTATTATGCGTACAAAACAACAATTTGTAAGCAAAACGACTCGTTTGTTGAATATAGAACCGGGTGTAACCGTCAAAATATTTCAAGTTTCATTTATATAATTATCATCCTTAACTTCGTCTGGGTCTCATTACCAAGAAGACCACTGGTGATACACAATACCACTGTGCAGCACCCGAGTAAGGATCTACCGCCTTACTTATTCCTACCACCTTACCTATTCCTACCGCCTTACTTATTCCTACCACCTTACCTATTCCTACCACCTTACCTATTCCTACCGCCTTAACTATTCCTATCGCCTTTAACCTATTCCTACCGCCATAATGACAGTGTCATGTTCCGGTTCTGAGGGTAGAGTAGCGGGAAGTATTACACAATAGAACTAACGCCACAGGCCAGCGACGCACGATTGTCTCTTATTGTCAGAAGAGGCGAGTACTTGTTCACTATATTATCAAATAAAAATAGTATCCCCTCGAAATAGTGAAAATTAAGTCTATAAAATTTAATGTTATTTAAGTTATGTCTGGTACATACCTACCAAACGTAATATAGTAGTTAATAACGTGTTTACAGATATCCATACGTATGATAAAGCATCGACTTTACGTTGTATGGGTTCCCTAATAAAATATTTTAATTTCAGGTACTAGAAAGTAGCAATATGCCAGCGCATACGTTGAGGATAACATATAAATTGGTGAACACAGAAACAAAACTGTTACACCGTTTACTCCAAGCGCACGGCCTGATCGAGGCTCACGCAGATGCCAAAGAGTTCAACCTGATGTGGGCAGGCCTGCATCCCAAACCTGACGTACTGAGATCGCTCACACCCTACCAAAGAGTGAACCATTTCCCTAGGTAATGTTTGTTTGTGCAAAAAACTACTTTTTGTGGCAACTGATGCCGCTGCTGCCTGATCTGACTGTATTTATAAGTAAGCTATAAATTATTATTTACCCTCCTTTTTAAAAAACAACCCTGTGCTTTTCATTCTGGGACTTCTAATTTTTTGGGAACACTTTTTTACACCAAATAAGTTACTGATGCGTTGACCAATATTGAGACTGAGCTGTTGGATCTCCTGCTTTAGTTTTCGGGCAATAATGTCGACTATATACAAATGAAATAAATATCCCAGGACAAATTATACAAAATGATCTAACCCTAAAGTACGCAAATTGTATGATTATGTTATGGATGTTAGTTAACGGCTCTAATACAAAGATATTCAACACACAAATGCCTATTCCCGTCGCTAATTGAACCCGGACCTCGCGGTTGGTCGGGGGAGTTAGGCGTTAACGATAACCCATCCTCTAACTGCATCGTTAGAGTTATCTTTGATAAGTCTAAGTCAGTGATATTTTTGGAACTTGACATTTTTTACCAGTCAAATAAATTTAGCCCATTTATAAAGATAATTAGTTATTATTTATCCAATAAATTATTGAACAACGAAGGGTTATACATTTGGTTCCGTGCCTAAGTTTCAATAGAGCCTTACATACCAATGGGAAACTCGATAATGACTGAGCTGCAACCTAAAATCTTATCTGCTGAGATCAACTTTTACAAAGACTTGATAATTGCAATGAATGAAATAACTTGACCTTACCACCGAGGCAACCATTCCACAAAGTATGTTTTATAAGATTGCTTAAGATTTACCAATTACCCAAGTATTACACAGTGTATGAAGAATTTGTTTTACACTTAAAATACAAAGTGAAATAGTAGGACACATAAGGAACCTTGATTACAATTTTTAAACATTTCTGGTTTTTAGAATCTAGTCTTCACCATTATAGGCGATGCTCGGGTTCTAATCCCGACGGGGACAGACTTTTGTGTGATGAACATTTAAATTTCTGTATTTCCGAATCCAGTGTTTATTACATTTATTAAGTATTTTAGTTAATTATTTCTATTTTATTAATATCGTTGACTAACACCAATAATACAAGTATATAAATTGCTTACTTTGGGATTAGAACAATAATTTATTGTCCTTTTAATATATCTTTAACCTACTGTAGTCGAGGGTCGTTTTCTGAAACAACCTCTCCAACTTCTTTTTTTCCTATGCTAGTCTCTCTGCCAGGCAGCTCGTAAGAGGTGACTACTGAGTAAATAGGTCTTTGCCAACTAGACCACTAGTGGTAGAGTGCTGTGCAGGAAACTTACGGATATGGATCCGTCTTTCCTGTTTCTGGGGTTGGGTAGCCGGTAGCAAGTCTACCGGCCTAGCCACAATGGGCCTAACATCCCTAAAACAGAAACGAAGCACTGTGTTTAAATGCCATCGTTATCTCTTGCCACCAGGAGAGCCGTATGCTTGTTTACTGATCTCCTATATAAAAATACCTTAGGAAGTGAAAACTTTTTAGCGGCATGTTACACTTTTTGTGATGGGTATAAAACGCTAAACACGCGTCAGGAACTGATCGAAATATCGTAAGACGGAGAAAGTGTAAAACCATTGTATGTTGTCGCCGCATTTCATACTGTGTTTTCCGTTTTGCCGGCTGGTATATCTCGGTTTGAAAATCTCGCAACACGCCATTTATATTTTCTTTGGTCTGAAACAAAATTAATTAAATGAATATTGTATTTTTATGATATAAACGACTAGCAGTTTCACGCAGCTTCGCCTGCGTAACTTGGCTTCTACTGCACCGATTTTGATGAAACAAAACCTATGTCACTGAGGGATAATGTAGCATTCTAAAGGTGAAAGAGTTTTTGAAATCGGTCCAGTAGTTTCGGAGCCTATTCGTTTCAAACAAACAAAAATCAAATCTTTCCTCTTTATAATATTAGTATAGATAAAGTACTTTTATACTGATAATTAAAAGCGATTCATGTTAAATTATATCCTAACCGTTACAAAATATCAAAAATACACAACACTAAAGTTCAAATTTTCAAGTGTCAAGTCAGTGCAACCTATTGACTTTTTTTGAGTTCTTTAAAGATTAAGAAGATGAAGAAGAAATTTAGAGACAACGACATCTTTCAGGTCCTATGAATTGACGAGAAAAGACAAGCTGTTCAAAAACATAGAGAAGATGCAATACTTCCGCGGTTTAAAACACTTCGACTTCATTCCAACTACATTCCTTATGCCCATTGAATATAAGGAGCTTTGTACAACTCATTATAGGACCAAGGGCCCTTGGATTGTGAAACCGGCTGCGTCCAGCAGAGGACGCGGTATATACATTGTTAACACGGTACGTACTTTAATTTGTGAAATAGGGCTATATAAAACATCCTTTTCTTGAGAGATGACATGGGAGACTTGTCTACAACTTTCTCACCTATCTTTACCTAGAAACAGGATTGTTGGCGGATAAATTTCAAATACTTTTGGGATAGCAGGCAAAGTTGCTAATGGTAATAATTTTAACAAACTTCATTCTAGCCAGAACAAATCCCGAAAGGCGAGAACGTGGTTGTAGCGAAATACATAGATAAACCGCTCCTGATTGGTGGTCACAAATGCGACCTCCGTCTGTACGTGTGCGTCACCTCGATAGACCCGCTCCTGATATACCTGTACGAAGAGGGGCTGGTGCGGTTCGCCACGGTCAAGTACGACAAAACCAACAAGAACCTCTGGAACCCCTGCATGCATTTGTGCAACTACAGCATCAACAAATACCACACCGACTACATCAAGTAAGATATCGATAACTCCTGCTCTCTATACATATTTTCATATCTTCACGCCAAGTTCCTTTCGGAGTAGACAGAGAGCATCGAGCGCCAAATCTAACGATCCTGGCAGACCAGCCTTGCTTCCTTCACAATCATACAAATCATACGATTTTGGAGACTCTTGACACCCCTCTCGGATGATATCCAACTGATTTGATCATGGAACGTCAACCTAGCTCTCCCCGAGTACCTACACCCATCCACATTCGCATTGTACATCTGCAAGGGTCTTGAGATTTGGCACTCGATACTCTCTGCCTAGCCCTAAGAGACTTGGCGTGCTATATTTAGGCGAGAATAGAAAGGTAAATCGAAAAGTCGAGGGCATGAGGCTTGCGACGTAACTTACACATATTTTTCTCAATCTTTTTATCATTTCTTAATGTTAGCAAGACATCAGTAAGCCCTAATGCTTGCTTTTTTATTCTAAGATAAATAATGCCTATTATCAGGTGTGACGATCCGAATGCTGGCAACATCGGTCACAAGTGGACGCTGTCTGCACTACTACGCCATCTCCGTAAGCAGGGCCGCAACACTGCAGCTCTGATGGCGGCCATCGAGGATCTGGTGGTCAAGTCCATCCTGTCCTCAGCTCAGACCATCACGGCCGCAGCGAGGGTCTTTGTGCCTAATGTTTTCAACTGCTTTGGTGAGTGACATATCGTAATCTCTTAAAGCACTTAAAAATATGAAAAATTCTAGATCATTGTCTATATGTCATGTCAATCAATCAATCATCAATCAAACATTAAATAGACAATCATTAAAAATCATGATATCCTTTTCAGATTACTTTTTGTAACTTTAGGATTGTATTTTTATTTTCAGAACTATTCGGATACGACATCCTCGTAGATGACATGTTAAAGCCATGGCTCCTTGAGATTAATCTTTCGCCAAGGTAAGTTTTACGACAGTTGGATTGCTACTTTTGTAGATTTTAATCGTTAATTTATAAAAGTAGTGACATTCAATACCAAAACAATAACATAAATTTAAAAAAAAATGAACCTGACATGGCAGTTTTATTTGCTTAGAGTTATCTTGTCCAGTCATGTTCAGGGTCATTTACCTATACATTAATCTATTAGCTCCTAAAAGGCTCATATAACACTAAGACTCTATTTGCTACGTTGTAAGATTCTGCAAGAATTTATGGATACAGATCTATTCTGCCACCATAGTAGAAAGAAAGAAAGAAAAAATGTTTATTTGCGGAATATGAGTGTTACAAAGAAGTTACAAAATTATATAGGTGTTTCTACATATTCTACCAACTTTTGGTGTGCAAATATTTTAATAGTTAGATATTAATCAAATAGTTAATTTAATTATTTATCTACTATTTACACACTGTTTATTGTATCGATTAGGTACATGATTATTTATTAATACAAACAATTTTTAGAATATAAATTAATTTATCCCTGTCTACCGTAAACCGAAGAGTAGTAGATAGTAGCTGCTAAACTTGCACCGTCTAATTAATAAACACGAACCAACGTAGGAGTAAAAATAAGGTGATTGTAGTCTGTATCACATTGTAATAAATACTATAATACCAGGTTAAACCTTGGTGTACTTAACTCCGTGTATAAGGCAGACAGAGCATTTAGTATTTACCATGTGTTAGCATAGATTACATTCAGTAATTTACGTATCGTAACCTATAATGCTTTTGGTCTGAATTTTAGTTCCCTTAGCTACCTTTAGAGGCGCTTTTCAAAGCATTTACGGAGAAGCTAGCGAATATCCCCGTGTTGGTCCGGGCTCCTTTGTAGAATAGACCATCTGCCTTCCTTGCCAGGCAGCTCGTAAAAGGCGAGCATAGGCTTACCATCACTAACACCGTGACATCCCACTAGGTGGTGGAGTTTGGCAACGACTCGTCCGGATTGGTACCACCGCCTTATCTATTCCTGCCGCCATATCGTCATGACGTGTTCCGGTTCGGAGGGTAAGGTAGCCGGTAAACTTACTTTTGCTCGAGGCCTAACATCCCGACCTCAGGTTGGCAACGCACCATTACAACCTTTGGTGTCTCTAGGCGGCGTGGATTTCTTACCAACAGGAAATCCGTCTGCTTGTTTGCCTTCCTATAACATAACATAAAAAAAAGAATAAATTGTCGTAAACTCCTTTGGCTAAGAACTATGGACGTCTACAGGATAAAACATTAATAGTACGAGATCCTGCTGCAGATTTTATTAGTTATCCTGTAGGATAAAAATCTACAACGGTGACAATCAAAATGTGGCCGATAGTATTTTTAAATTTTAATTAAATTATTGTTCATTTATTTCTCGGGAAAAAATTGATGAAGTTATGAAATAAAATATCGTTCACTTCACGGCAATAGGTATAAAGACTTTAAAAAAATCGCAGTTGCCGTTGTGCACTTGGCCGTACCTCTTCGCAGCCAGGTATAAACGGGTATAATTTCGCTTTATTTTTACACTAGCGAACGTGGGCTAACTAGCGGGCGGACCCGCGACTCCGTCCGCGCGGATGTCGATCTAAAACTGAAAAATTAATATTTTTTTCTACGTATTATTCCAGGATAAAAAGTATATCATTTTATGTCCAGGATAGTAAGGTATAATTATACCAAGTTTCATCGAAATCGAACCGTTAGTTTTCACGTGATGCCTGAACATACAGACAGACATTTTTTAATCACATATTTTTGTTTGGTATCGATCCAGTAACACCCCTGCTATTTATTTTTTCAATATCTTCAATGTACAAAATTGACCCTTCTACAGATTTATTATATGTATAGATTCATAAGGTATGTTGATATTTTATAGATCATAATAATGCTAATTTTTTCTCAATATTATGATATACGGTAACCTAATTAAATCTGGCCGCAAGTTAGGGTTACTAGCTGTTGAAGATGGTAAATATTGAAGGTTGAGTGAAAGGAAGCTAACGCGTAACATCAGTCTAACAAGGATAACGATTGCCAGCTGTACGACGTTTTAAATCTATGGTAGTGGTATGGTGCTAGATTTTTATTCTCCTAATCATAATTATGAGTAAAAATGCGGATTTTAGCATGTACTCGATAACTACACAAATCTGCAGCCGGATCTTAATCTATAATCGTCTGACTAGCTAATTGTTTTCTGTCTATAGCTTTTAAATATAGATGAAAGTTCTTTACGTATTTAGTATTTATAATTATAGAAGGGTTTTTTGTCTTGTTGTATTTGTCAGGTTGTGTCATTTCTGTCGATAGTTTAGCCTGTGAGAGCCCGCTGGACGCTCGCGTGAAGTCCGCTCTGCTGGCTGACACGCTAACGTTGGTGGGGCTGCCTGCAATACCCATGGCCAAGATGGATGCATCTCCACAGAACAACTCGCTCAAAATGAGAATAGGCGCCGTGAGTGTGTCATAATACTGCTATTTTTTGTTGATTTTTATGACTTTGAGGAAAGAGAAAGGAAAGAAACCATGTATTTTACTTTTACATATTATATGCCATATATTCTACCGGTGACCTGCTATCCGGTGGTCACATTCGAGTCACATCAAGTATTATATTCTCTTTAACTTTATCCTCCCGGGTAAAGTGGAACAGTAGTATTTGCTCGATAAACTTGCACAGTATTCTATCATCAGTATGTAATAAAGTTAAAGTATCTTTACTCCCAGGCATGAAGATATGTGTGTATGTATGTAAAATCGGTTCAGAAATGACGGAAAAATCGATATTTGCATAAAAAATATAGGAGTCGAAAATACAATCTCCTTTTTGTATATTATGTTGATGATATATATTTATAGTCGTCCAGTATTTCTCGTGTTAAAAAAATACTATTCAGTCCATTTTTCAATTTTTAAGTTGTGCTTCAAACATACTCCCTACTGTAGTGTGAGTGTTGCAAAACTTACCAGTACATTTTATTGTTTTGCAGCATAAATAAGTTTATTGAAATTCTAGCTGATGATTGTACCGCGCTGCAAAACAATACTGTTTTTTCAGTCGAACTTTAAAACCCAATTTGACTATACATATTTTTCATTCGTGTGTTATCTCAAACTGATTCAGACAATTATGTTTTAAAGTAGCCGTATTTCGGTTTAGTTATATTTAAATTTTGATAAAAATCTGTAATATGATAAATAAAAATATAATATCAATGGAAACAGATTTACATAATGTTAAAATCGAAGTTAGTTGTTTTTTTTTCAGTTTTACATTTGTCAATTTCTGTAATAACGTACCACACAATTTAATCGGCTTGACACATACAGTGTAGGCTTTATTATGTTTAAATATGAAATACAAACACAACAAACATCAAACTGAAAACAAAAAAAAAACAGGTGGAAGCGGATGTTTTTCTTCATTTATGACCGCCTCGTTGGTCGAGTGGCTAGCAGCGTACTCGCCTAACTACATCGAGCAATCGCGAGGCTCGGCTTCGATTCCCGACGGGGGCAGGCATTTGTGTGATGAACATTTAGATGTCTGCATTTCCGGGTTTGGGTGTTTATTAAATTTATTCTGGTATTTATTTAAGTATTTATATGTAATAGTATTTGTGTGATTTGTCCAGGGGTATTTATTTATTTATTTATAACGATCTGCACGCCTGAGATTTTCGTTTGTGTGGGCAGTGCCGGCGAGTGCACTCGGCGGAGAACGTGTGCCGCGGCAAGGGCGG
>NJDD01001048.1:702972-718925 GCA_002245505.1 Calephelis nemesis
CGCCGCACGCCGCACTCGCGCCACGCGCTGCTGCGGCTGCTGGCCGCGCTCGCGCATCTCAACTGTCGGCGGTACAGGTACTGACACCTGTGCTTTATGCTAGCCTTTTATATTTTATGACATTGACAAACAGGTACCAACATAAATCCTAAACCTTAAGATTCAAGATCAGTCCTATGCCAAGAATTGGAGTCAGAACTGGTCATTAAACCTACAGTAGGTTATAGCCTACTACTACTTGTAGCCGTAAAAAACGTAGTCATTGATACCAATCCAAACAATCGTTGTAGTTCTTTGCTACTACCTAGTCTAATTTTCTGCTATTAGAATATTTTTGTTATTGATAACTAGATTTTTCCAATAACAAACTCTTTTTGATATTACGTCCCTACGCTGAAAAGAGCTTATGCAAGTCACGCCTTTTTTCCAGGCCTGATACCGAATCCTCGAGTCGTTCGGAGACGGAGGACTCAACCCAGGAATCCCTGCCACCGCCACCTTTCTCCAACTCTGACCTGGTGCTAAAGGACTCACTTAAGGAGGAGAAGCCTCTCAACCTCGCGCTCAAGTACGCCAGGTCATAGCGAAACTAATGCCTTAAGCCTGTACACGATACGACGATGTGAAGTCGCATTATGAGTGTCTTTATCGCATCGTATTTTAGTGACTATATACCGTTCAATTTGAAACTAAACGTCCATTCATTGTGTCGGTACAAAATAGCTATCACAAAATCACACTTTCATTTTGAATTGGAAATTGTTTAGAAAACTTAATATTATATGGGTATTTATTTGCGCATAACCGTTGGGAATGCACTTTTCTGGTTTATTTAACTAACTGGAACTTAGTCTGGTTAATGGAACCAACTTCATTTTTCAACCGGAAACATATAAATATTTAATTTACTAATGATGGGACGTTCAGTTCTAAGACGATATCTGTACAATTTGCGCTGCGGTATGGCGTCACATATTAAATTAGAATAAATGCGAGACGTCGCAACACCGTGTTGTGTGCAGGCCTTAATGTCCAAGAAAATCAGCGGAATACTGCCATTACGGCTGTTCAAATACTAGTCGCCATAGTAGGTATTTAGATAGATTTTAAATAACAATCACGATTGAATACGCAAATGCAATTAAATTATTATATGTGTTGCTTTGACGTTTTTGTGATATACTGAAATGTTTTTACTCTATCTTTCTTCATATATTTTAGCAATACATTGACTTTGATTACGTCGATATTTGAAAGGCTTTGTACTGAGAATAACAAAGGACCAGAGATTTTGAAAAACCACTGATAAATGGATGTTGTTATACAATAGTGTGTCAACCCACAAAAAGTCAAATTGAGGATTGTGTAAAATATATTAAATATTAAACAAAACAGTTTAAAGTAATTCATACGTTTTAGGTCACAAATTTGAACAGTTTGAGAAAAATGTATTTAAATTAACACAAATTTTGAATAATAAGATGAAATACTTTAATAGTCGCCAATTTGACTCTTTTTTGGCTGACACACACTATTGCTTATCAGCGTCCAAATTTTCGTCGTATCGTTGTTTATACCTACATATTATGTCACTTTAACTACAAACTAGAGTGCTCGTCAGACAAGTTTGCGCGGGCTAGTTGTGAAAAACGATTGAAAGCCATATTTATAAAAGAAGAAGAAGTTTGCGCGTAATTTTTTTTAAATCTTTGACGTTCCAACCAGATACAAAATATATATACCAGATACCTTAATAGCAGGACTTTGTTGGAATACACTCTTAACTTGATTATGTATTTACGTTATATTGTTATTTTCTAAAAAAAAAATGAAGTGTGATTTATGATGTAGGTATATTTGTCACTAATAAAATTCCAAAATATAATAATTGACATTAATATTCATACGTGGAACCTAACGCAATAAGTGCTAATCCTTCGGCAATACTGTTTTAGTTATTTTCACTACCGAGAAAATCCCCAAATGTCGAAGTTTAATACAAAGAAAAAATATACCTATTAATTGTAATGGATTGTCGAAAAACGTGAGGGTGCACGTTAGTACATACAAAAAACGTACAAGTTTATGTTGCACCTTTATAGCAATGAGTACGTATAATTTTAAATATAAATAAAAAATACTTTTCCATGACATGCGACATTAGCAGCGCTCACATTCACCCGGGCTTGTCTGGCGCGAGCTCTAAAACATTTTGAAGTCACGTTTGTCAAATTATGCTTACTTATTAACAATGATATCGAAATCACTCAGTGATAATTAAAAAATAGCACCCTCTGATGACTCTTTTATATAATGAGTGTCAGTCTTGTTTTAATGTCAGTATAATTGTTACATTGCTAGCGTTTTTATCAAGAAACTATCGTATAATTATTTAAAAATATTAGAAGGATAAAAGCTAAGAATGGACTGATAAATACGAGCTATTTCTAGTAACCCAAACAATCGTAATATTTGTGTTTTTTAATTCCACATTAGTCGAAATATATTTATGTTAGTTCAAAAGAACGAACAGAATAAATCGTACATTTATTCTGTTCTGGAGGTCTTTTGTTACCTGAGAAGACCCAGTCTTTATTTGAACATATTGCGTAGACTTGCGATTTGAAGAACTAAAAGAATTATTTCCCAACTTGAAAACAAAGGAAAACTTCGAAGCTAAACAATTTAAGAGGTGTTTTATTAGTAGAGCTATGAAATATATTTAATCAATGTATAGACTAGCTTTGAAGAAAATCAAATTTTCCATCTAAAGATGTCAAAGTTAGCAACAGACCAAAGCTAAAGCAGACCAAGCCATAATTTGAACTTATTGATGAAATAAATGCGATATTTGTGAGGACGGATGTTTGGATGAAAAGTTAAATAGAAAAATACTTAGCTTACTTTTCTATCATAGGGAAAATTGAGTGTGCTAACTGGAATTCAAAGCTATTTGCTCTATACTGTTATAAGTATTTGCTATATTATTATCCGCTATTGAATGTGCTATTTCAGTTTGCAGCACACTATCTGCTATTTAGCGTGACAGCTATTGAAATGTTATAAGTTATTATGTCCTCGGTCTTCTGTTAACGTTCTGTCTAACGCTCTATCTGCTATAAAGCTATGCGCTATCTGCTATTAACACGCTATTTTACTATTCCTACCTTTAAAATACTATTTACTATTAAACGCCACACTTACATATTTTTTTTAAACAGCTGCATTCCACAAATGAGCGCTATTTGTCATTTAGTGCTATTGGGGAAAACTATTTAAAGAATAAATTTGTTGAACTGTTATGTTTTGGATAAATCAGCTACCATATTTAATGACTTGATCGAATTTAAGGATCTCAGGAATTTCTTGTATTTCATTTTTATTTTTTAACTAGCTGTCCCAGCGAACTTCATTCGACGCGTTAAGTTTGTAGGGGAAAAATTAAAATGTTGCTTTTCCTTGTTTCCTACCTTCCTTGGACTTGAACAAATAATTCAAAACCATAATTAGCCAAATCGGTTTAGCTATTCTCGAGTTTGAGCGAGACTAACGAACAGCAATTGATTTTTATATGTATAGATAGATGATTTTGTAAACGGGGATAATATCAAAGTCTGAATAAAAGTGATTTAAGTTCTACGCAAGATATTAACGGACCAATGAAAATGAAAAGTTTTTAATTCAATTGACTCTAAAACTAATAGCGGACAGTAGGGAAATGAGAATAGAGTTATCAGCATGTTGTTACTTCACTTGATTGGTTTGATTAGGTAAAACTAAATTTATCTATTGTTCAAAGTCATACAGGAACGATAATATGCAAAGTCAGAGTCCTTTCCACCAACTCCGAGTTATTGGCTTTATTTAGTAATTCTCCCAACAGTTATTCTTCTTATATAAGAAACTTTTTATTAGTTTTGATAACGTTGGGTTAATCTCAAAAAATATAAAAATAAACTTTGAAACTGTTACCTCAACTTATATGAGACCAGAATTACTTTCAATTTAAAAAATGAAGTTGGTAAGTATGAAACCACGAGTGAATTTTAGGAAGAAACCCGACATTGCTATTTTTGAGTGATATGAATACCATACAGGGAATTATAGTATGGATTTCCCAGTTTACCAGCTAGTGAATGTAAAGGAGAATAAGGATTTAGTTTGTTGCAATTTTGCTATTGCCCCCCTTTTGCACCCTTGCAGTTGTTAAAGAATATTACTTGTTCAAACTATCTAGTTTAGTATATATTACATTGAGAGAGAAGAGAAGAGCGTTTATGAAGTATAAGAAATGTTTGACCAAAAAAATGTTACGAAAAACTACAATATTTAACCAGAGCCAAACGTCTGTCCCAACGAGATAAGTAAATATAGAAGCGTGCAAAGAGTCATGTGGTGTGTTACTCTGTGAGACCCTCATTTGTAATGAATTAGGTCGGGAAGTTTCCGACTGCAATATGACCGGAACTGATCCGATCTAGTCCTTACAGAGTACTGTACTATTTTCGTTTTACGAAAATATGCGACACAGTGGTGATGATTCTGCTGTTCACAAACTAAACATATTTTAGAAACATGCTATCATTTTCTAATTAAACAAAAACAAAAGAGATAGAACATTCTAGACACGTCTGATTCGTCCGGACATGTCAAATGTCTTTTTCTATTATTTTCGTTGAAAGAATACAGCGATAACTTAAAATTTGTTTAGTGAGTGCGTAACAAAATTACTACCAGTATGTAACTGACATTATATTAATGTAACCTAAAGATTTTGGACGCAGCAAATTCAAATGAATCTGTGGATTTACAACATATGTTAGTTATTTTTACGTAAAGAATGCATATTTATTCCATTAACTGAAGCGAATAATCGATTCCAAGACGGCTGCTACAATTCGTTGAACTGATGTCAATTCATTATTATCAAAAATTTCATTTCACACATGTCGATACCTTACTTCGCAAATTTGCTAACTTTGTATAAGTATGATAGATATAGCGGATTTGCCAATTAAGGTATCGATATGAAATTTGTTTGAGAAATACATTTTACTTAGGCCTAGACCGCACTTCGAATTTTCACGTCGTCGCGGATATATATTCACGCCACATCGCATGAATATGCATCAGATCACAGTATTTTTTTGCGTGCGAATTTTTAACCGCCTGTGTGGGTATTCATATAAGATTCAATTTGTTACAGAATTGCGAGAAGAAAACGGTGAAATTTCATTAATTTATTACATAAAATGATGATAATAATAATTTACTTTGTCCATTTGAAATACACAATCCTTTTCGTTCATCTGTTTTCGTAAATATTATAATTTTGTGTGACGCATATCTTCCTAAAATTGAATTTGTATAGTTTTGAATTAGATAATTTAAAGCTCTTTTTCATTCCGCGTGGAACACGCAACCCAATATGAAATATAAATATGGTACGAATCGTTTATACGAAATGCGGCTAAAAGGAAAGACTGTCCGTATAATATCGCTAAGGTGTGAACCAAAGATTTAGTATTATATAACAGTACCTTGCACTTAGAATACTTAACAAACATAGGTGCTATTTAAAACAAATGTCGGTGTTACTAATAATATTGTAGGTATTAGTTAGATATATTACTTTCCATCCTCGACGTTTGGTTAATTCTAGAAAAATATATTATTCCACTGTAATGTTTAATTAACACAAGTTCGCCAAACACTTAAAACATTTTATAATTGTGAATATGTTAAAGTTGTACCTTTTTTTATTGTAATAATCTGGATATGCTGTAAAAACAAAATCTGTTACTTAGTTTCAATTCGCGCACTTGAATGTGGTAAATGTTTTTTTTTTTATAAGGATCAGGATTCAGTAGGCGTTGTCCATTGACCACAAACTTTTTTAATTTATTCTATATTCTATGAGTTAGGGCAATAACTCACCAGGACGCCAAGGTGACGTGGCCAGCGACGTCGCCAACTAGTTCGTATTGAGATGTATGATGGCTAACAAAATTGGCGACCGAATGGCGACGCTTTGGCGACGCAGGAACGCTAGACCTAGCCATGGCATCGTCGCTGGCCACGTCGCCATGGCGTCTCGGTGAGTTATGGCCCTTAAACTGAAGAGATTGCAAACGTAAGTTTTTAGTAAGGGTCGTTATAATTGTTTCGCAGGCCCTACCACAGACACTATGTACCTACACTTGAAGAGTAATGAATTATTTCATATTCTTAGTTGGTAATACTGTTATTATAATAATATGGATGTCAAAAATGGGTATCGTGTATTAAGAGGAAATATACGTTTGTAATCTCATGGTACTTGGTCGACTTTACATAAAAAAACGATAACCAGAAAGTAACAGGTTATGTTTTTGCAATCTTATCTTTGAAGATACCCAGATGAGACAGATAACTTCTAGTAAATTACTAGTTTGTATAATTGTTTTTGTCTTCTATCATTTTCTTACAAAATTAATTAAGTCGATATCAGTATTATAAGCAGAGTAATATATGTAAATAACACTTGAAAATCGAAGCCCTAGATCATCATAGGGTCAGTATGGATGCAGCTAATTTTGTATAGACTGATCTAGTGATTACTTAATGTGAAATTGATGTTAAAAATACTAGTCTTGATAATTATGTCATTATGCAGTTACCAGAACTTTACTTCTAGCATGGACAGTAAGCATTATTATTTTTAAAGTTAAATTAACATAGCTTTTCTCAACAAAACTAACACTATGTTAACTAGGAGTAGTAAAGTTACTAAAAATTGAATCACGAATTTTATAATATTTTTGTGTATAATAATAATAAAAATAACTGTGAAAGAATTACTTAGCTATTCTAAAAACTTTTCTAAATATAGCATAATATTCAAAATCACATTTTGGGTATACCGAAAAACGTTCTATAGTCTATACTTTAACTGTACACGGATGTGACGTCACATTCGAGTACTTTGTATGTATCACACAGTTCATTTGTTCAATTATTATATTAAAAGTTGCGTTTACGGGAGAAGTTTCCCACCCAAGTTTGAATGATCATTTAAAAATAGGTTCGCACATTTTTCTTGTTGAATTTCACTTTATGTACTAGGCTGCTATTTTTAATAAAATAAAATAAATGTAAGATAAATATCAGTCATCTGCCATATTCCCGTGTTAGAACTCGAATACAAATAGAATCTATATTTTTACTATCTTCATACAACTTAAAAGAGTAACATATTGTGTAAAGAAGCCGAGTCAAAATATTGAATATTCTCTTATTTTTTCGAGAGCACCAAAAACACCTTAACTGACGTTCGTTTAACGGAACGCATATTATATCGTTCTCAGAAAGTGCGGAATGTTCATGCTAGGGTTAATGTTTCGTCAAGTGTAAGTGTCATCATTTTTTAAGTGTAAGTAATAAACTCTAAAAATTTGTTATAATTTAAAAAAAATAAAAAGTTAAACTTGGTGGACAAAGCCGGCTTGATGATGGGAGGGTTAACATTCTACCACAAACAAATACCTAAGTAGGACAAGTTTGTTGCAAAAGAACAGAACTTCTGAATTTTAGTGTCAAAATAAGCGTTTACGTAATTCACTATTGTATCATACTATATAAAATGTATTTTATTACTTGTGAAGAGTGAAAACAAATATTTTATGTTTATTAATTAAATACATACGAGTAAACTGTAGTATATAATTTAAGAGGACCGGTTTTCTTTATGTCTTTGCATGTGAGTGTCAAAAAAAATCAAAGGTCCGTGGTTAAATTATTCCTTCATGTATTCAATAAATAAACATTTACAACTAATTCATTAAATAAGCTTTACATTTATACTTTTACTGTGTGATGAAGCTCGAAGTATTAGCCAATTTAATTATTATTTAGGTAATGTTTACTTCATCTCTAAAACAATCTCATAAAAGTATTTCCCCTTTTCGTTCGTAACAAATGTATTTTTTAACATATTAATGTATTTAATTTACATTTTTTAAGTTTTTTGTAACATTACTTAATTTATTTTTAATTTTTAAAAGTATAGGCTGGTGAATTACTACCAGTATTTCTATTTTGTATTACACACGAATGTTAGGTGAAAGTTTTTTAGTTTCATAACATTGTTGAAATTTCAAATAATTTTAATTATGTTATTGGTTTTATTTGATGCTAGTCGAAACATATGTGTTAATAAATAGAAAATTAGATTTTCAACATCGACATTTTTAAAGATTTGTAAGGCTGTATTTTAAAGATATTTGGTGAATTTAAACGATACTTAATAGGTTGTATCTGAAAGAGTTTTTCCGACGAAAAATTGCAAATATAATCAAATACAATATAAATTACAATAGAAGTAGGATGGAGCCAGATTCTTTTCGTTGGTATTAAAATAATTTATATGCTGTTTAATATTAAATATATTTAGTAAATTAATTTCCTATTTACCGCTAATTTTATTGATTATTTATCTCCTACGTTTAAGTTAGATATTCTGTTCCACATGTAGTAAAAAGGTGGTTATTTTAATATTTTTTTTGTTATTTTTTAGTTTATGTAGCAGGTGTTCGCGTGTGTATCTCTATAAAAAAAAATAGAAGCAAAGGTATCCTAGATATGTGATCTGTGGTTGTGTCTCAAGCTTCCATCCCACCTGTGAACATACATTGCTTAGGCTTTGTGACCTCGTGCTACAGTATTAAACTCGTCAATGTCATATCTTTTTAAAAACGGCAATATAATGTTTACCAGAATTTAAATCATTGTACAAAATACGCCTTCGATAATGTTGGAAAGTCGCTTGCGTGTGATAGGTAATTTTAATGAACTCTCATCTGAAACTAAAATATATTTTCAATATGCTGAAGGAAAAATAAAATTTTAATCTGTCAATTTGTTTTATTTTACTTTTTAAGTTTTATTAGAAATATACTATATTTTATTAGAATTACTACATATTTTTTTATTTGGTTTTTTTATTGCTGTATTGCAGACAACACTATATATTACAATAAATGGGTGCTGATAATATGTTCTATGTCAAACAGGGCTTAAAATACCAGTATTTTTAGGAAGCGGTAGTAATGACGTTGAAGCAATACCGATACCAAGGCGTTACCTGTACTCTTTGTACCGGTTTTATTGGTTTAGGGGTTTTTATACCGGTACTGGTTCAATAATACCGGTACAAGAAAATATATTACTTATCATTTTTTCTTTAATCGAAGATATCTCTGTTCCTTCATACGAGATTAGAATAATACCAATACCTAAAAAGCAAACTAGGCGACGTCGCACTTGCATTTATCGGGTACCTTAATTGGATACCGGTTTTAAGTAATCTGCGACTTAGTGCTAGACCACAAAGGCGACGGTCCAGCGTCGGCATGGTGGTCACCTTGAGGTCACCATTACCTCCACCTTCTTGAGGTCCCGGGTTCGATTCCCAGGTCAAGCAAAAAAAATAGATGTTATTGTATATTTTCAATTTTCTAATAAAAATAATGTTGCCTGGGATTGGATAGGTGCCCGTTTGGCGATTGGCTTGTCACCTATCACTTTGTGGAACTTAGTGTCTTCGGCTAATCGTGGGTGCCTTGGTTATGCCTCTGCTTACCCCTGCGGGGACATGGGCTTGAAGATACATCATATTAATAATTGTACTGTAAAATGAAAACTCTCTTGCTTTGAATGCTTTGCAGTTAGTCGTAAATAAATTACTTAGGTATTAGTTTAGTAAAACATCTTTTAATTTGTTTGCGACTTCTATAATTTATATTATAGTTTCTCAGTTAATATAAATTTGAGTATAATATTGTAAAGAAGTTTAGCTGTTTTCGAAAGTTGTAAGTTTAACTAAGGAAATAATAGTAGAAGGAAAATCGATATATCAACACATATATATTATATTGAATTATGTAGTTATAAGTTTGAAAAATTAAATATTTTATCATATTTTATCTCAAAAGTAATACTCTTTTAACTGGCCGAAGTAAATTATGAAGTGTCCGTACTAGTAGGTAGCGTACTGAAGTTTCATGGTTTATAACAGAGTACTAATAGGTAGGTACTAATAGTACTAAGGTGTATTAGTACATTTTACGGATTGTACGATTAAGTACAGTGCGATTTATGCGAATCCAAAAATTTCCGATTAAGCACAAGACTATTGTATTATGCCACATAAATGATAGAACTTTTTTTTTGGTGAAGCAAGAAGATATGAGATCACAACCTAGTCAGATACAAAATTGAATGAAATTACTGAACTTATGTACTTACTACATTAAAAAGCAAACTAACAACAAATTGATTGAGTCGACCAACCAAATATAAACTAAAGAAAATATCGTTTTTGATACAATTTCGATATTGGATATTTGATATAGATATATCATTGCAAAATATATTAGCCAAAAATATCGATATGTCGATGTATCTATATTTATTCGACAAGAATACCTACTTGAAGTTCATGTTTCAATGGTAAACATGGCCGCACCGCGTGGTCACAAAAGCAACCGCAATCTATAATAGTGATGTGACTTCATCAATGAAAATTGACAATTTATCGATATTTTTCTATATCATGAATGAAAAATGTAATTTTTTTTCTGTTTTAACAGCCTTTGCCTACAAACAGTGGCGACGTTAGGCGTAAGCGGTAAGGACAACCACCTACGGCCTTGTATTCCCAGACAGCAATAAAAACAAAATAATTCTAAATGTGTACGTGACAAGGTTTTTCATAATTAAAGTTAACTATAATGGTGTATAATTAATTTATTAAAATTTGAAAAAGATCAATTCTGTCTGTTTCTTTTACCACAAGAAAATAGCAAAATTATATAAGGACATGTTTTTCAAAAACATTTTACTATTAATGAATGGAAAAAATTTACACAAATTGATATGATTGAGAAACTTCTTAATCTATTATTACCGTAAGCATGTAAAAATGCAATATTTCATTATAATTCAGAATATCTACCTAGTTAATAAAATATGAATTGTGTTTTCTCATTTACTTCATTAAAGTCGTTTTCCTTTCTCTGGTATGGGTCCAGTTTATCTTGCCTGGCAGCTCGTAAGAGCAATGAGTATATAGATTTATTTGTAATAACAAAGAAGATGAATAGTGATAGAATGCGGTTACACAAATTGAATCTAACCCCAAAGTAAGCAAACTATATTCTAGTGTTAACAGCTAGTCAACTATACTAATACATAAAAATACTTAAATAGATACCATAATAAATTAAATACCTAAACATTTATTGTACAAAAAAATTGTGTGTGTACTTATGTACACGCGTTAGAAGTTATACTTCCTTGGCGTAATAAGATAAAAATCTTTTTAAAATTTTTATCTTTTGCCTTATTTTACATTTGTAGACAAAATGACATTAACCACAGAAAAAAGGTATTTAATACATTAAAAGTTTTATTATAATGCATTATTTAGTTAAATAAAGTTTATTTAATATTTAATTATTAACTAAAATGTTTTCTATAGCTAACTTCATCATGTCGGATTTTCGTGACGGTGTGTGCGCGCATCGTAAAAATTTACCCTCATAATTTTTTCCTAACGCGCCAAAAGAAGTATAACTTCAAAAACTGGAAATGCAGACATATAAATGCTCACCTCACAAATACTTGCTCCTATCGGAAATCGAACATAAGCCCCACGGTTGGTCAGTGGAGCTAGGCGTGAACGATAGCCTCTCGACCAACGAGGAAGATTTTAGCCTCTTTTTCTTTGTCATTAAGATGATATATTTAAGAATATGGATTCTGTAAGCATTATTGTGTGTTATTAACAAAATGTATTTTGATAATATAAAAAGATTTATATATTTTTGTGTAATACATATAATATAATTGTATAGAGTATTGCGATATTGTTTTAACATGTTATTGTAGTGTATTTTTTGTACACGTAAAAATATTTTAACTAATTATAATTTTGAAATAAAAATCGTGTGGCACTGCCGCGGTAAAGCTATGCAATAAACGAAATAAATTAATCCTAAAGTAATTACGTTTATTTATAACTAAATTTAAATTCAAAAATTTACAGCAATAATTCACTGTTGGACATAGATGATAGATACCTATACATCTATATAATTTCTCACAAACAGCTGCTTATGTATTCGTCCGATTTCGGAGCAGCTCGTCTCGATCCATGCGAATTACGTCTAGTCGTTTGCTAAGAAACACTGTGCCGAAGTCTGCCGAACTGAAACGACGTTACATGACGTGTTAGGTTTATTTTCGTTACGGAATTTCTTGATTAAGCCGCAGCGTTCAAAGATATGCAATAACTTAAAAAATGTGAACATCACAAATGGGCATGCGTCACGTTTAACAATATTGTACTGTAAAATGATTACATACACATATATATATATATATACATACATACATACATATCTTCACGCCAAGTCCCTTACGGGGTAGGCAGAGAGTATCGAGTGCAAGACCTCACGATCCTGGCAAACCTGTCTGGCTTCCTTCACATTCATTATTACCTTACCCTTTTCATACAAACACGCCGGTATTGGAGACTCTTGACACCACCCTCGGAGAATATCCAAGTGATGAGATCCCAAGGTTGACGTTCCACAATGTCAACCTTGGTCTTTCCGGGTACCTACGTCTATCTACATTCGCATTGTATATTTGCTTTGTCAATATTTCATCTGTCATTCTTTCCACATGACCGAACCAGCGGAGCATGCCCTTTCGCATTTTAACACTAACACTTTCTTTCAATCCCACTCTTTCTCGGATCTCACTGTTACGAATGCGGTCAGCGAGCGTTACACCACAGATTTTCCGTAGTGCTCTCATTTCAACCGCATTTATCCTATTTTCATGATTTTTCTGACATACCCAACTCTCGCTTCCATACAATAACTCTGGGATAAGCACAGAATTATGCAAAGCGAGTTTAGTTTTTTGACTCAAAACCTCGCTTTGGAACAGCTTACCCAACGCTCCATTCACACTATTCCCTGTACTCACTCTCCTATCTACATCCGCTGCGTAACTTCCATCCCTGCTAAAAGGGCAAACAAGATATACAATTTCATTCACTTGTTCTAGTACTACATCATCAAACAAAACTCTTACATCCGTTCTGGCTACATCTCTTTCAAATACCATTATTTTGGTTTTCATCGCATTCAAATGTAAGCCCCTTTCTTTACAATCTTCTTCCATAACTGTGACCACTGTTTGCAGCTCAGATGGTGTAGAGCCCAAAAGTACAGCATCATCTGCATAAAGCAGGCAGTTCACAACTTGGTCACCCATACGCATTCCCACATTCAATGATCTTAACCTTTGCAGACATTTGTCCAAATACAAGATAAACAAGCGCGCTGACAACACACAATCCTGCTTGACGCCAATATTAACATCAAACCAAAGCGATATGTTGCCATCCACCCGCACGCATGCTTAACAGTCTAAATACATTGACTGCACAGCACAATGTTCCATCGGACATCCCTTGCATTCTCCTGTCAACTATTTTTCCATACATTTTTTATGCTAAACTGATCAAACTAATGGCCCTGTAACTTGTACAGTCAATGCGTGAACCCTTGCCTTTATACAAGGGCATGATGACCGCACGTCGCCAGTCTTCAGGTACTCTGCCGGTCTTTCAACATTTGTTACAAAGAACCCAGAAAGAGTCCCGGACGGCAGGACCACCAAGTTTGATCATCTCAGCTGTAACCATATCTACTCCCGCAGCCTTACTCTATTTCATACTTCTTATCGCCCAATCAACTTCTTCCATCATAATGCCGTCAGATGCCTCCACTATTTCCGAATCATTTGAGAACTCGGACCCAGCAGCAGCATCTTGGGCACCTTCATACATATCTCCATAATATTCACTCCACCGTTTTAACACGTCATGCGTGCTTGCAGGAATATCAACACTCTTAGACTTAATTCTATTCATTCTGGAGGCAGACGGACAACTCCGACTCAACTCAACTTCTTCACCTCCCTCTAAAAGAGTTTGGTGTTCATCTCGAAGTTGTTAGCCAACCTCTCTTCTAGTTTCATACTTTCCCTTTCACGCTTCTCTTTCACTAAGTGTTTGGTGATATTCTTGCAAAAACGGTACATTTCTTTCTTCAAATCTTACGTACTGTCATTCGACTGCAAACATGCTACATAGTCTAGCCAAGCTTTCTTCTTACTTTCAACGGAGGCTTTTACCTCCTCATCCCACCATGCGTCACCATTCATAGACTTGTGCAACTTTGCACTCCCACATACCTCTTTCGCAACATCAACCATGCTCTCTTTCAAAACATTCCAGCAATCATCCACGACTAAATCCGGTAGGCACACACTATTCAGCCTGTCTTGGACTTGACTCTCATACATGCTTCCTACACTCGGGTCTTGCAACTTTTCACTCTTAATCCTTTCAAGCCCTCCAAATGGAACACGTACTCGCCAATGCCTCCACTTCTTAAACAGACAACTAAACCGGCTAATAACCAAGTAGTGGTCCGTATTAAGAGTTGAGCCTCTGAAGGCTCTCGTGTCCATTAAACACTTCCGGAGGCGACTATCAACCAAAATCAAATCTATCAAACTCATTTGATCATTCCTTCTCCATGTATACGTATGTATGTTCTTATGCTGAAACATTGTGTCAGACACAAGAAGATTTCTTTCCACACATAAATCTACAATATGCTTACCAGCATCATTCACTCTCTTATTACCATAGGGTCCAATAACGGCCTCGTAACCGTTCCGTCGTGTCCCCACCCAAAGATCTAAGTCACCACACATAATCACTTTTTCATTTCCTTCAACCATATCCAGAACATCCCTTACAGAATCCAAAAACTTTTCCAGGTCATGAGTCGACGACGAATTGACCGGAGCATAGGTTGCTACCACAAAAACTCGCGTGACTCCTAGCTTAATACGGACCCAGAACAGTCTCGGACCAACCAGACCATACTATTTCATGCCTGAGGCTAAGCGAGACGATAAAATGATACCTATTCCAGCGCTAACGTGATCGCTCTGTAATACTTTGGTAATACATCAGACCGGAGAGCAAATCTTCCACCGGGGAGATCAAAAGTATCACTACCCTTTCGCTAAGCCTCCGTTACACAAAGTAAATCCAGGCATCTCCTACTAACGATTACATTTAGTACATAATCGTAAAAACAGCTTTTTTCGGATTTCGTAGCCGAACGACAGAAATGGAAACTTAATCGTTAATTTCTTTGTCGTTCGGCTTCGAAACTCCAAAAACGGAACCTTTATCGTTTCAACATCCATATATCACAGCAATTTTAACCCTAAGTTATAATGACTACAGATGAAATTTCGTATGTTAACCATTTTACGACTGTTATAAGTTATTTTAAAGCCGAAATAAAAAAGTGCCTGAGTGTATTAACTATATTAATAGTCATATTCGTTTATTACACCAAATTTTGCTTAAGTACAGACGACCTTCATAGGCATTTATTATCAATTATTTGTATCAAATTGTCACAAATATGGGTTTAGTTTCAGAATGTGGCTCCTTTTAGGAATTCTTTCCCTTGTATTGAGAGATTCAATTTCGCTTTTGAAACAATATTCTTGTGTCGATTTTATAATTATACGTAAAGAGTGATTCATTTCACTCAAACTCAGTTCATTCCCCTCGTTTATTCTTTTGTTTTGTAGTGCATCAGCGAAACGTATTACCTACGTAAGAATTCTTGTAATACGATCGATGTTATTATATCGCTCAAGTAATGAGTGAATTAATTCATTTTTAATGGGTTCCGTAGTATTTGCCGCATAGTAGGTTGTTAAAAGGCCCACGTTTGTAGCGTAGGTCTCATTTGATATTAGTGTCTGTTTATCTTGTTCCTTGAGCCATCGAGGTCCTTCCCACC
>NJDD01001049.1:0-18585 GCA_002245505.1 Calephelis nemesis
CCTTAACACACATATTCCGCAAATAAATATATTTTCTTTTCTTTCTTTTCTTTTCTAGACTAATGTCATAAAACTAGATAATTTTTATTAACTTTAATCAGTCTTAAGTTATTACTACTAGTGAACACAGCTTTAAGCGAAAAATATTCAAATGTATAAAATCGTATGTGGCGCAAAGTTAAATTTGCCATAAAGAGTTGTTTAATTGTCAAAAACAGTTAAACATTAGTTTTTCTATTGTGATTTTTGGGGGTCTGGAGCGCTTATTAGGCATTGCTGACACTATCGTACCTAATATTCCTGCAACAAAACAAATGGTATTATTTTATCAACCGCCAAATATTAAATAACGAAATTAATAAGAGCCCACCCTTTTAAAACGTAACTGCATAGCCTTAAAATACGTACGAGAAAATGATTAATGAATTACAAGTAATAAATCATCAATTTTACATAAATAATAATCTTAAATTCAAATCCAAATGCTTTGAAAGAACCGGCTCTTTCAAAGCATTGAAGCATAGCATATGCCTTATATAAACATAACCTTAAAATCAAGCACTTACTTATAATTCTGAATTCAAACAATGCAGCGTTTATAGACTACTAATATATGTAAAAACTTCCAGGATAGTTAAAATTTACTTACCCGAAACAGTTTCTTACTAAACTACTTGGTAAAAACACAAGAAAAAAACTTTCTGGTAGCAAAATTTTTGACCTCGCGTAACTCGGTCCCAGGTTGCCGCACAACTGTCAAACTTTGGGAGCTAACAGCTACCCGGTGTTGCCAATTAATGGGTACAATCGATGCTTAGTAGGAAATGCATAAGTGCATTAAATCGAGATCGGCTCTTTCAAAACCCGGCTCTTTCATCCACACTCTCCCCTACTACATGAAACAAGTAATAAATAAAATAAATTAGTTTTTGCTGAAGAAAAATAAGTATGTCGCTATGTTAAAAGTTTCACTCAAACATCTGAACATAGTAGGTATATCTATCTCAAATCTGTGCTTGCTATCATGTCTCTCAATAAGCGAGTCCAACAAGCAAATGTTACCTTATTTACATATTGTCCTAACAACCCTACTTAACCCCTGATTTTCATACGGATTCTTTGTTCGAAAGCTGATGTAATCGAGATAATTCTTAGCTATATTCTGCACATGCATGTCAATCATGTACACAACCCATGATTTCGTTTTTCGGTGAGCTGTAAAAAACAGGATGTATATTTGTTAATATAAACAACTTCTGCGGAATTTTATTTTTATTATATTTTTACGGTATTATGGAACACATGTGCCAATTTTCACTTAAAAATTATTATTTTAGGTTCTGCGTAAAAGGAAAAAAATGCATTTTTAGGTACAGCTCGGAGCGCAACCCCCCTACATTTTGTTAGCCATAGCAATTACCATAAATGTATTATAATACGTCCATACTATTTTTTAAAACATAAATTCGTAAAGTATATTTTATGCAATCTTAAATCTCATATTGACTAGACTACTACATTGCATTAAGATTTTGAAGGCGGTATTAAGTTTTCCAACTTTAGAACTATCTAGTTCAGTTAAGTTAAATAAATATATTACAGTATTTTTTCTTTTGTTTAAATTGGATTTACTTTAAAATATTTATGATAATTTAGAATTGCATAATATAGCTAAGAATAATTTGCATGCCAATGAGTATAGTTGGAGTACTATGTACAATTGTAACATTTCAAATGATCTACTAAACTTGCACGATCCTGGTTTAAGTATTTAACACTGAGTTAGCCCCTAACTAGGGTTAAATCATCTTATATTTGACAGTTTAACTCAATATTAACCGTAACCCGAGAATGTGCAAGGTATATAAACACGATTGATTAATTAATTCATACATATATTAAAAAACGGCATCTAATTATATTACGTTTACCAAACTATTATTTGGATTGTATTGGTAATGAAACTTATACTACGTAGAACGAAAGCTAAATTACACTTCATAAATATCTCACAATGAAATCAAAGAGAAGATTTCGAAACTGAATAAATTGTACTACATTTATTTTCTGTTTAGTCTGTATTCAAATACATTTTGAAATACAATCTAAATACAAAGAGGCATACTGACCGCAAAACCTCCGGAACCAATTGCAATCTACAATGACACTTGACATAATAATGTCAAATATACAAATGACATAGTCATTACTACGTGATACAAGTGACTTTAATCTCTGTGGGTACAGGATAAGGGTGGTATTGGAGTAGTTTAAAGTAAATATTCCCATAAAATACCGAAGGTGATTTTCTGAAGTGATGTCCGTGGCAGTGATAATGGTTGAATTGTGTACAGTCGAGTGCAAAATTTCCAAAGGTTCATACAAAGAAAAACAAACAGAACAGCTTTTCAGAACAGAACTTTGAATATTGATCACACTTGTATGTTATACCAACACGTGACATATTTCTAATATATCTAAATACCTAATTTAAAACTTTGTAAACATTTTGCACTGCTTAAAGACGTATGTAAGCATGCATTCCAACAAACTTTGTTTTCATTCTCCAGCAAATATTATAATTTGCATCAAATTTACAGCCCAAATGGATTGCATGACCAATTACAGACCAATGCTTACAGCTAAATAATATTAACCAACATTTTTAATACTAGTTATGGTCAATTTTAGACTGAGTTTTGTCATGAATCAGGACATGGAAGGAAGTTTTAATTTAGTTTTTATTAGAAATCGTACTTTTTTTATAGAAGACGAGGCAAACGAGCAAGTGGATCACCTGATGAAAAGTGATCACCTCCGCCCACGGACATCTGCAACACCAGGAGTATCACAGATGCATTGCCGACCTTTAAGGAATGAGCACGCTCTTTTCTTGAAGGTTCCTAAGTCATCATTGTTTGGGAATACCGCCCTCGGTAACTGATTCCATAAAGGTGTTATATGTGATAAAAAAGTCTTCGGAATCGCACAGTTGTAGATCGCCACGCATCAAGATAATGGGCATGATTCCTTAAGCTTTGACGCGATGTCCGAAGGTGGAAATCAGCGGCTGGAATTAAACCAAACAACTCCTCAGAGCATTACCCATGATAGATGCGGTAGAGAACACTGAGTGACCCATCTCTACATCTCTACGCAACGCCAAGGAATCAATCCGATTGGTAATTGGCCGGTCATTGACAATTCGAATTGCTCTAAGTTGAATGCGGTCACTCGGGAGGAGCTGGTACTGTGGAGCCCCTGCCCAGAGTTGAGAACAGTACTCCATATAATGCCGAATTTGCGCTTTATATAGTTGTAAGCGATGGGTCGGCTTGAAATACTGTCTCGCTTTACTGGGCACACCAAGTTTTTTAAAGGCTATTATTTTAGCCTCCTCCTTCAGATGACCACGAAATTGAACTTTACTTGAAATGTCAACGCCGAGTATACCGATGCAGGCTGTGGCAGAAAGGGAAACGCTCTCAAATCGAAGAGATGCGACAAGGGAGTCTTTTTAGCTGAAAACGCGCAAACTTGTGTCTTGTTAGGGTTAAATTGCACCAGATTCTGTCCCCAAAACGAAATTTCAGACAAAAGATTGTTAATTTTAGACACAAGTTAGTTCCGGCTCTCGATGACATGTTCCCGAAATATATGTATTATGTCGGCCACAGTATAAGGCTTCCCCAGTAGTGTCTGCATAGCAATGAGTGTCACTAATTTACAACATGTCATTGATATGTACTTAGATTTATCTGAATTTCTTATAATTTTTGTGCCTAACTGTATATCTAACGGTCGTAAACTTAGAAGTGTATCTCTAGAAAACTATCCTTTAAGGAACTGGTGAATAACGGCTCATCCTACCTACAAATTCTGAAGCAATTCGTATATTCTAAAGTTATAGAGGTATTTGTTACAATTTGGATTATTATGGCATTTGTTTATTTCCGCCTCATTTGCTCCTTCTCTTCTCTCGTAAAAAAACACTTCCAATTATTTTCTCCGAGGATTAAGTTTTGAACGTAATATGCACAACACAACATAATTTTAAAAACCTAGGTGCGCGCTTCTGCTCAAAGTATTTTTTAGTCGTAACATTTCAATTTGAGAGTTTTACCATAAAACAGCTCGCTAGCTAGCACTGAAGTTATCGTCGATTACATACTGTTATTATAATTATTCTTGTCGACAATATGCCAGTATGTACGTAAACATACTGACATATTGTCATATTAACCTAAGATTACAAACATATTAACCTAGTATTGACAGCAATTGTCACATGTTTTGTGTCTTTAGCAAGCATCAAACTATTGATCTATTGACTTTGACACAGATTGATTCATTGTTTGAAGATAAATTGAACTATAATTAGCATTGGGCTTTCTCTTGAAACGATAATCATAGCACACGTTCAGAACTCATTGTTACTTTTTACACGAAGTTAAGCATATGCTGCTTATTAAAAAGGCATATATTATTTCCAACTACACTTGGTAGTTACTTTTAATAATGTGAATCCGCCTCATGCTGTTAAGTAATGCGTGTAAGCTATGATATGCTTTAATTTTATATCACTGTTACTCATTACTTCATTTCAAATTTAATCACGACATAAAATAATCGCCACTGGTTCTAGCTGTCCGGGGCAGGGCTTCACTTTATGAGGTCCCGGTTTCAATCCCCGGCAACGGGCAGTTATAAGACAACGTGTTTTTTAATTTTCGTTGCCCGGAATCGGAAATGTGCCCCGTTAACGAAATGCTTATATTATACGAATGTTATACCTATCATATTGTGCGACTACGTGAGTAAATAGATTTTCATCAATAATTATTTCTGTTGTTTTCAAAAGTTTTTGACGTGACAACGTCTTAAATTAGGTTGCGGCTCGGAGTCACTCATGAAAAATGGTAACGCCCAGTAACGTTACGATGAGTCACTGAACGAGAGAGAGGCCCGCCGGAGCGACGAATGCCTTGCGTCTCTCTCCCACTCTTTAATAATATTCATATCAATAAATATTCTACCGAAAAAAAGACGTTGTCACGTAAAATCTTCGCCCGTAAAACCGACTTTACAGGCAACCATTTTTTTTATCTTACTTGTTTTATTAGTAACGGTCAAATCTTGATTTTTTTTTATGACATTGGAAGGCAAACAAGCAGACGGATTTCCTGATGGTGAGAAATTCCCGCCGCCTAGAGACACCAAAGATGGTAATGGTGCGTTGCCAACCAGAGGCCGGGATGTCAGGCCTCGAGCAAAAGTAAGTTTACCGGCTACCTTACCCTCCGAACCGGAACACGTCGTGACGTTATGGCGGCAGGAATAGGTAAGGCGGTGGTACCAATCCGGGCGAGTCGCAGCGAAACCTAGTCAGATGTCACGGTGTTAGTGACGGGAAGCCTATGCTCGCCTTTTACGAACTGCCTGGCAAAGAAAGGCAGATGGTCTATTCTACAAAGGAGCCCGGACCAACACGGGTATTTTAAAGCTGATATTTAACAAACGTATTTACATCAATGACAATTCAATGTTATGGTATAGTTGTCATAACATAGATTTGGTGATGTGGTGTGGAGTGATATGATGATGATAAGGTCATCATAGAAACTTTTATCCCATTGCTTTAAGCTTAGTTTGAGCGTTGCTGGGCATTAAAAGCTTGTCACAAAAATATATTATTTATAAACGGTAAAACTGCTAAAATTTATAAATTTTAATCTAACTTTGATTATGTCTCATTAACAAACATACACTAAAGTACTTCAACTAGTATTTAGCTCTTTGGTACACAATTTGTATAAAAGTACACCACAGTTTAAGAATTAATTTTATGAAAATTAGTCCCGTTTCCTATTGGATTACGTATCTTGGCACAACCAGTCTAACACAACTAGTAATGTTCCCAGTGACGCAGATACAATTATGCACAAAACCGTTTCTTTGATAATTTTACTACAATTTGTGACATAGTTGAAGTAGGAAAGGAACGAACTTGAAAGAACTTAGACTAATTTTTTCTCTTAAAAATTAAAATAATATAATTAATTCCCTTAATTATCATATCCCAATCGGAATATCGGACAACAAAAACTGCATATTTTAAATTTGTAATACAAAATTGGTTTTTGTTGGTCCGGGTTGGTCCTTTGCAGAATAGACCATCTGCCTTCCTGCCAGGCAGCTCGTAAAAGGCGAGCACAGGCTTACCGTCACTAACACCGTGACTTCTGACTAGGTGGTGGAGTTTCGCAGCCTTACTTATTCCTGCCGCCATAGCGTCATAACGTGTTTCGGTTTGGAGGGTAAGGTAGCCGGTAAACTTACTTTTGCTGGAGGCCTAACATCCCGGCCTTAGGTTGGCAACGCAGCATTTCCACCTTTGGTGTCTCTAGGCGGCGTGAATTTCTTTCCATCAGAAAATCCGTCTGCTTGTTTGCCTTCCAACATCATAAAAAAAATAACTTTGGCTCGACCGACAACAGACTTTCCACCTGTCACATTGTGGGACTTAGTATCTTCAGCTAGTCGTGGTTGCCATGGTTGTCTGCCTACCTCTTTGGGGTATATAGGCGTAAAGGTACTTTTTTTTTCTTTTTTTTACGATCCCCTATATTATATCGCTAGATTAATGATTATATTTTGGTTGTGATAGGCATCTCTTGATAAGAGATGGTTGATATGAAAAAGAAATCAAAGGACAGGATAACGACTGTCGTCACAGCAAGTAGTACTAGTAATATCAGTATTTTAATGACATTAAAATCTCCTCAGTTCTATTAAAACTTGTGTCGTGCGTGACAATTTATTCGGTGCTGCACTCTTGTAAGGATGGTGCTGCAGTTACGTAATTTGCCTAAAATGTCTTTAACAGGAAATAAAAATGTTTGTAGAACTCAAAGTTGTAAAGGTTGGCGTACAACTACCAAAACCATTCATTAAGATATGACAAAAAGTAGTACGGCTATAAAGATATAACAAAAAGTAGTACGGCTATTCTTCGATGTTATATAATATCTAACCATTAAAATAATAAATTTACGAAGATTTTTTTGTAAGTTACCTGTAGTGGTAGGTATACAATGTATATTGATAACTGTATGTATTTCCCTACTCTCTTACCATTAGTAGAGCTTTAATCCTGTTCCATGTATCTTTCTTTTAAAAAATCATCAGTTTAAACCTTTAGGTGAGTTGTGAATTAGAGTGAAATAATGACAGACGTAGCTAATTAGATATTCAACATGTTACAAATCTATTCATTAGGCGTTATAAGAAAGCAGACAAGTTGTACACATATATTAACATAGTATATTGATCATGTGTGACACACAATCTAGTTTACCTTTTATGTCTGAATGAATATTAAGACAAAATGTACGAAGGCTTTGTTTACTGTATAACAATAATATAAGGAGTTTTTAAATTAGCAGAGACAAAACAGATTAAAATAGTTTTGGACCGACATTGAAAAAAATAGGAATATTCGACTATCTATTATCTATCTATAATATCATTTATTTACGTACGTAACGAAACGTACTTTCAAGGTGGTCTCATTGCCTAAGTCTAAATAGATCTAATTGTGGAATCACTGGGAAATCGTGGCAAATACTTATTTTTGTGTACGAAGATGACTGACTTATTGAAATCTATCTGATAATACTTTTTTTTTCGCGCATAATTAAATTTTAACTGGCGAATAGTACTAGTAACGAATGCACATGTAAATATGTTATATGCTGAATCTAATCCGCACGTTACATATACGCTAAGTCGGTCACTAAGCTAGTTAAAAATCTAGGCAATAAGTGGATTAGGGTCGCTGTCAGTCACGGGGATTCCCACATCTTTGTAAGGAGGTACACTCTGATGATCGCAGTTCAGTCAATTCGTAACGGATAATTCGGTACAGCTCATATGGGACAGAAGCATAATATTGTGAAGGTACTGAGGTAGTTAAGTGTACATTATCTATAGAATTTTCAACCGACTCTAAAAAGGATAAGGTTTCTATTCGTCTCTATCTTTTTATTTTGTTTGTTTGATTGTTACGCGATTACTTCGCCAGTAGCAAATCGATTTTGGTACTTTTTTGAAAGGTAGGTTATAATTTAGTGGTAACTGGGAGTCTACTATAAATTTTATTAAAAATGGACAAGTGGTTTATGAGTTACTAGCTATTGCCCACGGCGTTGCCCGCGTGGTCCCATAGGAACATTGTTTCGGGATAAAAACAAGCATATCGCACCTTCAGTAATATAAGGGCCCAAGTCAAAATTTTCACATTTAAAATCCCATACACGACTGGGATTTTGAATGATAAAGGCACAAAATGATTCGCTACTGGTTAGTGCTAGCAGAAAGAGAATAAACATAAGAATAACCCGGTAATTATATTTATTTTAACACATGATATTATCGGAAAAAATACTGTATCTTAAAACATGAATTCCCAAAAAGTAGTTTTTTGGATAGTGCCCTTATATTACTGAGGGTGCGATATGTGTAAATCAAAGTTACCCTTTAGGTGTGTCCCAAATTTCATAAAAATCGGTTTAGCCAAGAGTTTTTTTTTGCCAAGCGAACCACTACTCCTCCAACCAATCCACTCAGTAGCCAGAATTATAGATAAATATCAGTGATAATAATTCGTTTTGAGCACTCTGCTTGCCTAAAGGGTCCAATGAAATTGTTAAAACCAACACGTTAGTCATATAAAAAACCCGATTCAGTTGTAGATTTTACTATTATATAGACGTTTAACTTAACTTACGCTTAAAGCTTAACTTATAAAGGCAGCTGTGTGTCTTTTGTATGATCTATGTGAAATGAACGCTTTTCTATATTGTTTTATTATCTTTGTATTGTATTGGAAATTCAATACAAAGATAACAGACGGATTTCCTGATAATAAGAAATTCACGCTGCTTAGAGACGCCGAAGGTGGTAATGGCGCATTGAAAAGGTGAAACTGGGATGTTAGGCCCCGAGCGAAATTGAGTTTACCTGATACCTTATTCTCCGAACCGGAACACGTCAACGGCAGCGCTGGCATTATGGTGGCAGAAATTGGTAAGGAGCTACCAACCTGGCGAGTCTGCGAAACTCAACCATTTACTCTGATATGACAATGATAGCGTCGATAAGCCTTAAGTATACTCGCCTTTTAGGAGCTGCCTGGTAGAAAGGCACATGGTCCTTTCTGCAAAGGTGCTCCGACCAACACGGGCAAAAAGTGACAGGAATATGTAAAACGGTGGTGAATCAGGGGCAATTCCACTCTATTACTCCAGTTTATTTTTTTATTACCAGAATAAAATTTCATAAAGTCGGTATCTTTATAAATTTCCAATTTCAAATTTTTCAAAAATAATTACTAATTTCCACAAATTTCCATTAATGTACACATATTTTACACTTACGTACTAACATAGTTACAGTAAGCAAACAAATATTTGACTTCCTCACTGCAGTTTGAAACTGGTGTACGGCGGTCAGATATTATTTTGCTTACAGTACATTTTTATATTATAGTTATAGGTTAAGATGAATCAGAAATATGGAATACCTTGGAGCTGAAATAATTATTTTGCTAATTTAATAGACCTGAATCGTACCCACGTTAAGTATAGTTACTCTGGTGGAGATTGTAACAAACCCGAAATTGTTTTACTATACAATATCTAGAGCTGATGCAGCATATTTATAAATTAAAAAGTAACTTATAATACTTAATAATAACTTTGCATGCGAAGCGGCTGTTGAAAGCTAGTATGGCTATATTTTAATTAAGATAATGGCACAAATTGCAAATAAATTGAATATAAGCATACTATTTTAAGTTTTATGGTTTCATGACATAAAAATTAAAATAATGTCATTTAAATGTCACTGCATATTATTTTACGTAAAACAATATTTTTTTCCAGAAAATAAGCACGGGAAAAGAATAAATAAGAAGAAAAATGAGCTACTTGGAAAAAATGGATAAATACTTGGACTCGCTGAAGATTGGAAAAAGTAAGTTAAAGCTTGTACTTTACTATTACCCCCTAATTGTAAGTCGCCGAGATTTAGCCTACTCCTTCTCCAACGCCATGTGATTTCACTAATTTTGACCAACAACAGCTACAATCTACATGTTTAACTCTAAACAATTTGTTTTTGTATGATAAGCAAGTATATATCTGCAGATTTAATTTCAACGTATTGATTTGTTATGATCATCAATGAAGTAATATTGATTCTTACATGATTTGTTTTATTTATCTTAGTAGTATCTTCACGCCCATATTCCCGAAGAGGTAGGCAGAGGTACAACCAAGGCACCCACGACTAGCCGAATACACTTAGTCCCACAATGTGATAGGTGGCAAGCCTATCGCCAACCGGGCACATTTCTAATACCGACCAATATTTTGTAATTAGAAAATTGGAAAAATCCAATTTTCTTTTTGTTGGCCGACCCGGGATTCGAACCCGGGACCTCAAGCAGTCAAGTCCAACAACCGGACCGCTAGACCACAGAGGCAATTTATCTTTATTCAAAAAATAATTAACTGATTGCAATAAAAGTTGCAACATAAACTCGTAAGTAAGACAAAAAACTCACTTTCTGTGCGCCAACGAGTCAAGAAAGTCTTACAAGTTTTAACAAAAACTGCATTACACATAATTTTCAACTCTAAATAAACCTGTACAAAAATCAGTAATTAATATAAATCAAAAACCAATTGTCTGATCATGATAAAATTAATGGGGAACCATCTCCGAATAACCGATGGTAAGAGACAACATACTTATAAGTGCACTATCTAAGTGTAAGGTGCGTCGCTATCCTGTAGCGTTTTAGCTGTTAGCCTGTTACGCAAATTTATTGGCAACCTTACCCTCTAGACTAGACTAGTCATTATGGCAGCAGGAATAGGCAAGGCGGTGAGGCAAGTTGCTGCACGAAACTCTGCTACTTCTTATGAGCTGCTGGCAGAGAGGCAGATGGTACATTCTAATCAGCAAAGAAGAACCTACCCGGGATAAACCTATTTCATTCATTATTCTCATATACTGATTTTAAAGAAAAGTCGCTGCATATCGATATTTGCAACAATACATGTTATAGTCCACACAGTTAAACGTACCTATTTGTAAGTTGGCACACTCGTCTTGAACTACGAGCTATGACAAATTTTAAGTACTGCTATTATTTCTTTCACTGGAATTAGGTTATAGAATAATTATTAATATTTTTTAAGTTCTCTCATACCGTTTCATTTAGTTGATAATATTATGTCAAGATGCTAAAAAAATTTCGTACGATAGAAAAAAACATCTTTTGCTACAACAAGCGCGCATGTGTGTGGCCTGCCTCTTACTCACCAATTTACGTGCAAATATTAATAGTCAATTTATTTAATTATTGTTCTTAGTGTCAAAACAAAATGCTAGGAGATGGCATTTAGTATTCAGGTCAAGCGCTCAGCATTTGAACGCCTTTAAAATACTAAAAGCAATACAACATAACGTAAATTGCTGTTCCTAATTTTCAAACCGACATGTGATAACTAGGTACATGTATAAAAGAAAGTAAAGCACCCGTCATGAGAAGCTGTAAATTATGTAAACAAAGGTTCGGGAGTTAACAACATTTGGTTCAAAGATAAAAGTTTTTTTTTTAATATTTAATTAATTAATAATTTAAATATGTATAATAAATTACGTATGTTTTCACATTTTTTCGTGGCAAATTGATTTCCTTAGATGTACTGGGTACTGGCTTCATTACACGTTAATACCATCGGTTAATACACAATAACAAATAATGGATAAAAAAATTTAAAATTAAGGCAACAATTAACAAAACTAACAACAATAAAAAAGTGATAACGAAAAGATAACAAAATTAACAATAACAACCAAATCCGCGATTTTAACAAAGCAATGAAAAATTCAAAACTCGAATGACGCGTTTATTTCCAAAAGACGAACCGATGGTTTGCATTCCCGGCGACCGGCGCGTCCCCGTACCAAGACACTCAAACGTCAGTTATTAGATATGATCCGACTAAATTAAATAGGTTATTACTTTCATATAACCCGTCCATTTTTTTATTTCGATTGAATATGGTCAGTTTATTGTTGTCTCGAAGTAAAAGAAAATACTTGGTAAAAGATGTTTGTGTACATAATTTATAGCTTCTCATGACGGGTGCTTTAGTGCTAGTTAGACTATTTACAACACAAGAAAGACTAAATCGATTTGGCTGAAAATTGATTGGGCGGTAGCTTAGGACTAGGAGACAGATATATGTTACTTTTTATCTCGTTCGTTTGTGAAGAAACTAAGAAATGATTCAAAAATTAGATTTTTCCCATAATAGCTAAACGGGTGTAACGGAGTTTGCCGCAACTCAATTGATTAAAACTCAAACTCTAAAATCATTTGACATTGATTGTGATATTTTTGTGATAAGTACCTACAAGAATTATAAAATCTACCAACAGCTCGGATCGGACAGCACAATCGTTTGCTGAACTTCTAGAAGTTTTCATATCCTTGAGCAATAATCAGATCGCATACTTTTATACCTGGGTTCGTTTTCTTTTTAGTTTGTTTTAATTGTTCCTAACACCGTTACTATAACTTCAATTTGTGTAACAACTTTGTAGGATTGATACTTTAAATTTCTATTTGCTTCTATCACACCATGTCGTCATTGTCGTCACCGTTGTATTGTTTATATTTAAATCGTGGAGTTCGTGATCACGTTGGGAGCTCAATTCTTGAAGTTGTTGATCAGTATGTGTACCTAGGTCAAACTGTTCAGTTAGGTAAATCCAACTTCAAGAAAGATGTCGATCGCCGAATCCAACTCGGATGGGCAGCGTTCGGAAAGTTAAAGGGGATCTTCTTGTCCGAATTACCGCAGAGCTTAAAGTTAAAAGTCTTTGACCAGTGTGTGTTACCGGTGATGACATATGGAACTGAGACTTGGCCGTTAAATGTGGGCCTCTTAAATAAGCTCAGAGTCGCTCAGCGTGCTATGGAGAGAGCTATGCTCGGTGTTTCTCTGCGAGATATGATCCTTAATTCGGTGATCCGCAAGAGAACAAGAGTAACCGACACAGCTCAGAGAGTCAGCAAGCTGAAGTGGCAACGGTCAGGCCACATTGATCACAGAACCGTTAACCGCTGGGGAAAAAAGGTTCTCGAGTAGCGGCCCCGCGCCGGAGGACGTAGTGTTGGACGACCTCCCACCCGGTGGACTAATGAGTCGCAGGCAGTCGCTGGTTACAAGCGGCTGGTGATCGTGACTTGTGACGCTCTTTGGGGGAGGCCTATGTCCAGCAGTATACGTCTTCAGGCTGATGATGAAATCGTGGAGTTATTGGTAGGTAATCATACTTTTGAAAAGGGATCTCATCAAACTCAAACTAAAATTATGTTTGTATTTTAGGTAAACTTACACTTAAAACAAGTCATGATAATGTTACTTACATAAAATAATGTTCTCCATACTATAATACTAGCTGCCCGTTCTGGCTTCGCTCGGATGGTAATTGTTTTACCATAAATTGAGATATAAGCTATCCTATCTCTATCCTATCCTAATAGTACGTATTTTTTTTCTTCATTTGTTCCTTTCTGGGATAGCCTAAGACCTCTAGACCATGCTGCTACATCTTCCGTATTTCTATTCACATTCTTATTATCTCGTTTCCCCCTTTTTATAAAAGTACTTTCCTGTATTAAGTTCAGAGGTAATTTAAGTCCTTAATTATGTCTATAGTTTGTAATTCTCTTAAGTTTTCATGATATGTTTCTCCGTTAATTACTTTAGTTACAAGTTATATCCTTGAGTATTATGTATCGAAATAATTTATATATTCTCCTAATATACACAAATTATAAAATGAAAATGCTGAATCCTAAAATCATCTCCTTTTACGATGGCGCCAAAACTCCACGACTGTGAATGATTTATTTTTATTATGCTTTTATTTTCCCTCTATTTCCCAATTTTATATTATTTAGACTCATATCTTAATATCGCCTTTGTGGTCTAGCGGGTCAATTATCGGACTTGACTGCATGAAGTCCCGGGTTCAAATCCTGGGTCGGGCAACAAAAAGAAAAATTGGGTTTTTCCAATTGTCTAATTAAAAAACATTGCTCGGGATTGGATATGTGCCCGGTTGGCGATGGGCTTGCTACCTATCACATTGTGGGACTTAGTGTCTTGGGCTAGTCGTGGGTGCCCTGGTTGTACCTCTGTCTACCTCTTCGGGGATATGGGTGTGACGATGCTTTTTAATACTTCGTTTCTTTTAATGGTTTCGTATTTAATCTCCTTTCTTATACAAGCCTCTGCCTCTTCTGTTATTATAAAACATCATCATTTCCAATTTTCCCAAGTACTGTCTTACATACTTATAGTTTATTTACAGAATCACATGTACACATCACTACTGTATATTATTTACACAATATACTAATGAAGTAATTCACCTATACACTCTTACTATTTACTTCTTTTATCTTAGAGATTGGATGGAACCCTCGAAAAGTGTGCCCTCGAAAAAGGGGACCTTCGACCGCTCCCGCCAACCCCTTTTTTTTATTATTTTCAAATAGTTCTTGCACATCTTTTATTCTCTTATTTAATTTATGGCCACCAGTATAACCACAGAAATTATGGTTTAGACTCAGAACATGACCTTATTATGACCTTAGCACAAAACACAGTGGACGTGATCAGATCGGTGTAATAATGCAATCTGACCATGGGATACTTGACAGGTATGACCAAGGTCACATAATATTAGACTTGGTCATATCAGTCTATCAATGCGATCAGATCATGAATACTTGACGAAATCCGATCGTAGAAACTATAATGCTTTCATCAGTACGAACTAACACATAATAGGTAAACGTGTTCAAATCGGTCTCACAATGCGATCTAATTATGAAAAACTATGAACTATAAATATGTACTTAAAACTGTCTCTTAATTACAGGTGCCTTGGTGGACTCGTGGTTTATGATGTCCAGTCCGACGCCGATAGTATGTGTGGTAGTTTTATACCTAATATTTATCAAATTTGGCCCTCGCTTTATGCGCAACCGTCAACCGCTTCGAATCACAAAGCTCATCAGCTACTATAATGCTGCACAAGTTGTTCTCGCTGCGATGATTTGTTCAAAGGTAAGAATTATATTGGAGAAAGAAATTTATTTTCAAGTGGAGGAGAATTCAAAATGTATTGTATTTTAACTCATTATATCTTAAATTTATTGAGCTCTAAATACAACGAATTTACAAGTGCAATAAAAATATCTTCACTACCATATCCCTAAAGAAGTTGGCAGAGGCACAACCAAGACTAGCCGAAGACATTAAGTCCCACAATGAAATGAGTGGTAGGCTATAGGGAAACCCTGGCAACGTGAATATCTTAAGCTTTTCTTGATTATTGACGTTTAATTATTACTCAGGAAAATAAAACAAATGTTTATAATCAGTTTTCATTTAATGAGCTTACATTATGCAGTAACAAATGTCCTTAATTTTAGTTCAACTATTAGATATAGAGCCAGTTTTCAACAATGGTATTAACATCCATTTTGCCCACCTCCCCGGGTAACATGGATTTGGTACTAGGGCAAAGCGAACAACAACACTATTTGAATTACATTTAAATAATAAAAATCGTATAACCATCGTAAAAATCGCAAATGTTTCGAGAGGGCAGTTGAAGAAAATTGTTATCATCACTTGATCTCTGTAACAATACGCAATAGTTATATAAGTCACAAAACATTTAAACATTACATACACATACATCCATACATATCTTCACGCCAAGTCCCTTACGGGGTAGGCAGAGAGTATCTCTTTGTTCAAAGAGACATATCATCATCGCCGTAGCTTGTTTTGGACGTAACTCAACTCATAAAATACCTTCTGTGAATTCGACCGTCTCGTTGGTCGAGTGGCTAGCGTACACGCCTAGCTACACCGACTAACCGCGAGGCTAGGGTTCAATTCCCGACGGGAGCAATCATTTGTGTGATGAACATTTAGATGTCTGTATTTCCAGGTCGGCCATCTGGGTGTTTATTAAATTTATTCTGGTATATATTTAAGTATTTCTATGTGTTAGTATCGTTTACTAACACCCAACACAAGCATATAATTTGCATACTTTGGGGTAAGATTAAATTTGTGTGATTTTTCCGGGGATATTAAAAAAAAAATACGTATTTGGATTTAAATTTCGATTTTGATATCATATAAAAATATCATAGTCTATTTTCTATCGCTTCCTTCACATTCATTACCCTTTTCATACAAACACGCCAGTTTCGGAGACTCTTGACACCACCCTCGGATAATATCCGATTGATCTGATCGTGAAATGTCAGCCTTGATCTCCCCGGGGAGACCAAGCTTGTCAATCTTTGCCAATCCTGCTTTGTCAATCTTTCATCTGTCATTCTTTCCACATGACCGAACCAGCGGAGCATGCCCTTTCGCATTTTAACACCAACATTTTCTTTCAATCCCACTCTTTCTCGGATCTCACTGTTACGAATGCGGTCAACGAGCGTTACACCACAGATTTTACGTAGTGCTCTCATTTCAACCGCATTTATCCTACTTTCATGATCTTTCTGACATACCCAACTCTCGCTTCCATACAATAACGTTGGGATAAGCACAGAATTATGCAAAGCACGTCTACCTTTTTGACTCAAAACCTCGCTTTGGAATAGTTTACCCAACGCTCCATTCACACTATTCCCTGCACTCACTCTCCTCTCTACATCCGCGGTGTACCTTCCATCCCTGCTAAAAGCACAACCAAGATATACAATTTCATTCACTTGTTCCAGCACTACATCATCAACCAAAACTCTTACATCCGTTCTGGCTACATCTCTTTCAAATACCATTATTTTGGTTTTCATCGCATTCAAATGTAAGCCCCTTTCTTTACAATCTTCTTCCATAACTGTGACCAGTGTTTGCAGCTCAGATGGTGTAGAGCCCAAAAGCACAGCATCATCTGCATAAAGCAGGCAGTTCACACCTTGGTCACCCATACGCATTCCCACATTCAATGATCTTAACCTTCGCAGACATTTGTCCAAATACAAGATAAACAAGCGTGCTGACAACACGCAACCCTGCTTGACGCCAATAATAACGTCAAACCAAGGCGATATGTTGCCATCCAGCCGCACGCATGCTTTACAGTCTAAATACATTGACTGCACCGCACGCAGCAGGGACCCATCTATCCCATAATCTGGCAAAATGTCCCAAAGTTCCTTACTTACAACCCTATCAAACGCTTTTTCGAGATCCACAAAACCACAGAAAACCCTCTGACCCACAGCCAGATGCTTCTCTACAATGTTGCAGAGCGAAAACACTTGATCCGTACATCCTCTTCCAGACCTGAAAACGCCTTGAGCCTCCCACAATGTTCCATCGGACATCCCTTGCATCCTCCTTTCAACATTTATTTGATTTTGTTCTATTCTAGCTCTGTCATCATTTACCACCATAGGGACAATTCTCAAGGTTGGCGTGTTTTGGTTTCATGGGTTAGGACAGCTATCCTACCACCTACGAAGGAACATTTCAATATTACACAGAGATTCTAATTTACCAAATCCGGATCGGATGACGTAAACCCAGGAATATCGAGAAATATACTTGTTTGTGTATGCTTAGATTATCTATGACATGAAAACAAAGTTAGTTTTACTGCGCTTAAATTACGCGCTTTAAATATTTTGTTGTAATTTGAGATCCTATAAAAAATTGAATTATCAGCTTCTTTTTTCTTGACGCCAAATAATCTATCTTTGTTATTGCAAAAATAAGCGAAAGTCTGTGCTATTACACTACTACGTTGTAACTTGTAATGTTAATTAATAATTACTTAAGATTTTTGTTAGTATAATTGTAATCTTAAGTTTTTATGTTCTAGGTGTTTAAGTTGAACCTGTTCAGAGATGGTATCGTGTACGCAGGCTGTAGATACCCATCTAATACCCAAAATCCTTTGGTATGTTAAGTTGATAAATTACACTCAAAATTTTAATTTCGAAGAGTTTTCGATAGATACTAAATACAGAGTTGATTTTCAGTTACTCGACCTGGGATGGTGGTACTTTTTTGCAAAATTTACGGAGCTACTTGACACCGTCTTTTTTGTTCTCAGGAAGAAGAACAAACAGGTAATTAAAATATTCTATTTGAGTATAAGAGAAAAAAAATATTCCTAATCCGAAAACGTACCTTACGGTTTAAAGATGTTTAATTGTTTCTTTTTAGCTAATAATTTAGCCGAATCCAACATTAACTCTCCTCGTTTGTGGATTTTAAAATTGACAATTTAAGGCAGAAAAAAAAAAGATTTTTACTAAGCGTGTGCCAACTAATAACATTTAATAATTACATCATCTTTGCACACGGCGCTCACCCCATATAAGGAAAGACATTTTATGTGTCATATATCTACTAGTATTACCAATGTTTTATAGGCCAGTCGGCC
>NJDD01001050.1:9764-26679 GCA_002245505.1 Calephelis nemesis
GTCGCGAGGACCAGGCGCTGCCGAGCACGCTGCTGGCGAGGCTGCTCATGCCGCTGCTGCACACGCTGCTGACGCTGCTGCTCGCCAGGCTGCCGTCGTTGGGGTGCAGCACAGTGCTGAATACACAAACATTTTGCAAAATATTTCATATCCTCCTCGTAGAAAAAAGTGAATAGACATTTTTATATTAGACGTTAACCCTGACCTAAAATGCAAGTATCACGTTGGTAACTTAATACTAGGAATGGATTCCGAACCACTCATCAAAGAAAGTTTACTTCGAAGATATTAAAAGCGGAACATGACAAAGGCTAACAATGATGCTAAGATATGGTAAGTCGACAATATAAACAGTTGGACTATCTGGACCCATGGGTCCTCCACCATGATGTAACCTAATAACTAATCAACTAAAATATTTCACATGCAATCCTCGCGATGGGGTCATCACTTAAACACGCAATAATTATAAAAAAAACTTTTTTCGAACTTACCTATTAGTGAATGTGTATATATGGCTTGAATAAGGTAGTCTCGGCATATCGTCGTCTTCCTCGACATCCGACAACCGGTACATCCTCATCCCCAGACCCTGAGCGGACCGATTCCCTCGTACTCCGACGCCTTCTTGCTCTTCTAATAAACCTGAAAATATTTTATCGAAACAATTTATTATTACAAACCTACGTCTGCGGCATCGCTGTCATTTTAGTATAATTTAGAACAGTCACTTGAAATCTAGAATAATAAATGCCATGATTTTATAATCACTTACATTTGATATCTTAGCATAGTCCCACTCTTTCAACTTAGCTATTTCTATTTATACATAAAGAATTGCTTTCAGCGATTAATAGGTTTTGCAAAATGTTAATAATGTTGGAAATAGCAAAATTTGGTATTTAAAAGTATGGCGAATCTCTCCTTGTTAAGGACCCGCTTTTGTGACTGACCTGACATGGTGGGCTTGGCGAGCTGCGCCCAGGTGTGCAGCGTGAGAGAACCTTCCAGCGGCTTGACGATCTGCAGCTTGTGCGGCGTCCGGAACCTCGCCGCGCCGTACCCCGCACCGGCGCCCCACACCGCACTCTCTTCGCTCATGTCCCGCTCTGGAAATTTTCTCATTTTAAATTTACTGGAGTATAGATGCGATGATCTTATTGCGTAATTATTAAAAAAGTTGCAGTTTTTAACAAGTAGTCAGTTATGAGATAACAGTCTCGCCCGTCTGGATTGGCACTTACACCTTATGGCTTATACATAAATAAGCTTCTCGTGTAAATTAATGACGTGAGGTATTTTATATTATTAAAAAGAAATTTAATGTTATTAGAAAGAGCAGTTACAATAATTATATTATTAGAAAATTAACCAAGTTGACGAAGAAGAAGATTATTGTTCTAGCTAAACTCAATGCAATATGAGTCTACATTATGTTTTAAGGTGTAAGTTTTGGTTTGGTAGAAGTAACTTTTTACATATTATGATGAACTAAGTTAGAATGTTCTGCGGGTTAATAGTTCTTAGTTAAGCTGTGGAAGCGTGTATTCTGTACACCACGGTCGCGGAGTGTTATTTGACGTTTTAAATTGTATTTTGTTTTCATACGTAACTTTTTATATCTTAAGTTGCGTTGTTGCGTGAGTGTGGTGTTGGTCAGTAGTATGAATTAAAACAAGTATGTGGAGTACCAGTCCGCCTGCGGTCGCGCAGCGCGTGCGCGGCGGCGAGCGAGGCGCGGCGCGAGTCGATCTCCCGCGGGGTGAGCCGCCGCAGCGCCGCCGCCAGCTCCGCCGCGCCCGGCGCGCCCGGCACGCCCACGCCCGCGCCGCCCCTGCACACACACACATATATTTGTAACTATGGAATCCAGCTCTACATGTACTACATACAATCTTGCCGATCTTCAAATCATCTTATTTAGGTGGCACACTGTCAGTCTTCAAACCATTCAGAAAAATATTGAAAAATTATTCCTACAAAATTTCAATAAAATCTGTTTAGTGAGTTAGAATGACCTGGGTGTTAATTACACGTACAAAAGATTTTTATAAATTAAGACTGCAGAGGCAATCAAAAAGAAACATCGAAATAAAGCCAATTTCCATAACCGCATATAGTCTAATCACATTCATAAATCGCATACACACTGTATTGACATAACAAACATTGATAATGCACTAGCCAACAAGGCGAACTTCGTATCGCTTGTGAACAATTTGTGTGGATTGAAGCATAATTTTTCACATTTTTCCTGCAATTTTCCTAGTTTTTTTTTCATGACCTCCTGACAAATTATCAAAATCGGTGCACCCTTTCATGTGTTATGAAATGTCTACGCAAAATAGGGATTCATTTTGATATAGATATATACACATTATACTTAACGATGACGACCACAGCATACGAAGTAAAATTAAAAAGTGACGTCATCAACCTAGCAATATCCATGATCAATTAAGTCCCAAAAAGCTAAAAGTTTTTTGGGACTTATTATGTGCGATTTCACTTATAGGAGGGAGGTAGCAAGGTTGATAATGTCTAATTATTTTCTTAACCCTAACAAAGTTGATGCTTACGGATAAAGATCCTCGGATTCTGCATCTGACGTGTCCTCTAAGAAGGAGTCGGAAGAGAGTTTGGAGGGCGGCTTGTAGGCGGGGATGGGCGCGGGCGCGTCGGCCGTGTCGGAGCCCGAGATGGAGGCGCCCGACCACCGGGACGCGCACTGCACCGTCTCGAATACTTTCTGCATACTCGATCTATAACATACACAACAAGGTTAGCTATCTAATAATAATGCTTTTTCATGTTATTAATATAACAAAATATAACACAAAATAAGTGTTGTTTTGTACTGTTTTTCTAAATTTTATTCAAACAAATTTAAATTTAGAGAAGAAATAAAAATTAATAAATAATATTCAGAAAAAAAATTGCTTCCCTCTTTATACTCCATCAAAATATTTTGTTTGTTACTAGCTATCACACGACATATTATTAAACAATCTGTTTAGCAAATATTGAAAAAACAAGAAATACATGAAAAATAGAGAAGATGAAATTTACGAATAACGTCAACTTTCTCTTTGTACCTACCTACAGTTTATTCAAAAGTAACCTACAATTGCTCGGTAGTACAAACTACAATCCTACCAAATCTCATTAAAATCCGTTTAGTAGGTTTTGAGTGGTTGAGACACAAACTTACAGACAGGCAATAATTCTAAAAGATGTTCAGCAATAGCAGACTTTTGAGGGTCATTTTTCTTAATTGCGCTGATATGCTCTTTAATACGTGTTGAAATAGTTCGCTTAGTTTGTCCTATTAAACAGCTTTTATTTGATAATAACATCTCAACAGACTACATAAGATTACTAGAGCACTGTCTTCGTTCTGGATATTTTATATACAATGGTCAGTATTTTTTCCAAATCGATGGTGTGGCTATGGGAAGTCCAGTGGCTCCGGTAGTAGCTAATTTATGGATGGAACATTTTGAGGAGATGGCCATAGATACTGGGCCTAAGTGCATTAAGGTTTGGAAAAGATATGTCGACGATGTGTATGCGGTAGTCAGAGACGGGAATAAGCAGGTTGAGTCCTATGTAGCTCATTTGAACTCCATTCATCCGAAGATGAAATTTACTTTTGAAATGGAGCATGACAAGAAGTTGTCATTTCTGGATGGATCAGTTAAAGCTCGCAATGATGGTACTCTTAGTCACACGGTGTATAGAAAGTCCACGCATACTGACAGATACCTACACGGAACATCACATCACCATCCAAAACACTTGACGTCAGTAGTCACAGCATTGACGAAGCGGGCCTACGATATTTGTGATCAAGACCACCTGGAAGAGGAGCTGGAACATGTTGCTGGTGTGTTATGCCGCAACGGTCATGTACCGAAATGGAAAATACAGCAGCACAAACCTAGAAGTCGTAGCACCGTCGAGCGATGCACAGCATTTTTGCCATACCTATGTGGCATAACTGATAAAATTGGCAGACTCTTAGCACGTAAATACAACATAAAAACTATGTTTTTGGCCCAAAAGAAAATCGCAGCCTATCTTCGCTCGCCTAAAGATAGCATACCATACCTACCAGTGCCCAGGTGTCTATAAGGTTAATTGCAGCTGTGGTAGTTCGTACATAGGACAAGCTAAGCGAACTATTTCAACACGTATTAAAGAGCATTTCAGCGCAATTAAGAAAAATGACCCTCAAAAGTCTGCTATTGCTGAACATCTTTTAGATTCTTCCACCAACCATTGGATAGAACTACATAAACCGCAAATAGTTTCTACAGAATCCCACTACATTCCTCGCCTAGTACGTGAAGCTATTGAAATTCGAAACACACCCAATAATTTCAATAGGGAAGACGGTTTTAAGTTGGCCCAGGCGTGGGATCCAATTGTTGGTCGGTGCCGGACTAAAAATACAAAAAGTGCCGTAAAGTGTAGGGACATAGTTAGTGTTGTGTGTCGCGATATAGTGCCCAGAAATGATTGTGACAAGGACGTTCAAAAAAGAAGAATTAGACGGAGGGTTGACAGGCTCATCTGTCAGTAGATCCTCTTGTCAAAAGTTGCAGCTCGCTGCCGCAGTCCCGTCGTGACCACGGCCCATAGTTGCATACAACTAGGCCGAAATATCGACAAATAAAATAAAAGAAGATCGTGAGTATCCCGTATAAATAATTAAAAATGTTAATAATACGCGACGATTTAAGTTTAAAATCTTAAATAATTCTTAAAACACCCAAACTGTATTCTGCTATCGATTATGAGAGCATAGGCCTATATTTATTTAAATAATTTCACTGTACAAATTTTTACTATTTTACAGTTTTATTATAATTAAAATTAAAGTAAAAGTAGGTACATACTGCGCGAGCGGGTCTCCGATGCCGGAGTCGAGGCTGAGCTCGGAGTAGACGGAGGAGTGCATCTCGCGGTGCAGGCTGGCGGGCAGCAGGCCGGCGGCGGCCGCCACACTGGGCATGAGGTTGCGGACGGGCTCCCCGCGCCGTCGCAGGCTGCGGAGCTGCTCCTGCGCCTCCGCCAGGTGCGCCGCCACCTCTGCGTACCGCTCCTGTGCACGCACGTAGTACCACACATTACTACAAGCCTCAAAACAAAAATTATTATATTCTCTGTGTTGGTCCAAGTCTCCTACGTGTGATGTGTACCAAGTGCCTTCCCGCCCTGTAGCCCGTAAGAGGCCGGTTCTCTACAACTACTACGAGCACTACTATAGGGAACCACAAAGAGCAACCTCATTACCTTTTCCAAAAGAAAGGTTAAATAAATCTCTGCCAACAAGAGCACTGGAGGGAGAATAGCAGAGAGCTACCGCCTTCCCTATTCCAGTCGCCATAATGAAAGTATGGTATGACGGGCATGGTAGCCGATAGACTTGCAAAATAAGCCTAGCACCTCGCCCACAAAACACAACACAAATCAAAAAGGCTAAAGTTATCCCTTACCACCAAGAAAACTATCTGCTTGGTCGCTATATTATTACTTAAACTTTTACCTTGGAATGGATAATGGAATAATTAGAATCAAAAATTTTATTAAATTTGAATAAAATAATGTCAATGACATTTCAAGTTGTTTAATAAACAATAATTGAATAAAAAATCTTCGAATTCAAAACAGCTTAGTGCCTTAATACATTATCACTACATAATATAAAACAAAGTCGTTTCCTCTGTCCCTATATCCCTTCGTATGCTTAAATCTTTAATACTACGCAACTGATTTCAATAGATAAAGTAATTGAAGAAGAAGGTTTATATGTATATTTTACACCGGTGCGAAGCCGGGGCGGGCTGCTAGTAATATTATAAATGTGAAAATTTTCAGTCGCTTTTTTTTATTACATTATAATTGTAAGTCGAACCTATACAAAATTGACAGATGGCCATAGCCACTGATCAAATCAAATTTTAAATTCCAAACCAAACTACACACATCTAAGATTTTATGTATACGACCTAACCAACCTAACCTAAACCTAACAAACCCATTCATCGCCTGTATTTCCTAGGTGCAACATTCATAACACTTACGTCAACAGTTAAATCAATTTAACAAAGTATTTGGCAAACACATATAGCACAAACAGCCTTTAAAACACTTTAAATTAAATATAACAAAAAAAAACATATTAAAAACATAAAAAAACCGTGCCTCATCATTAAACGAAAATTTAAGTTTCAAGTACATAAATTAATTACGTAAGGATTTCAAATATCAAAAATTTTAAACCCAAACAGAGTATTCCAATTACCTAAAACCAACATTACCTTGTAATACAAAACCTCACACGCCCTCCAATTAGCTAATGTACTTTGAAATGATACACTAACGTCGACAAAACCATAACAGTTTTATAACCAAAAAACTCCATATTTCCACTTGCTACTATTTCACACGCAACATTTGATTTATCATTACATTATGATGGCATTTATACAAGAATTATTTCAATGTACTGAAATCGTTTACATACAATATTTATTAGCAAGAAGACCTAGTTTTAAGCAATTGTGGCCTATGGACACCAATGAGGTTAGGTAAACGTGAGTTGTCAACCCGGATAAAAGGTCTTATGATGTTACGAGTGACTCTTGCGTATCGCGTACGTACGTACGTATCGTGCAAGTATTAACGCAATGGCGACAGGAAAAGTTTAGGCAGTGGTACTGGTACTGTAAGCGAAAATGTTGCTACTTTGATTGATTTATTGATTTAGAAAGAACAAGCCAATAATGCAAATAAGGTGCTATTTTTCCATTGGTGTGCGATATTCCAAACATTAATTCAACATCAACATCAACATTCCAAAATTATTAAACAAAATTATCTAACTTTATTCATAATAATTCATTAAAATTACATCTTCTATAATATAAAAATGAATCGCTAAATGTGTTGGTAGCCGCATAACTTTCAAACGACTGGACCGATTTGGCTAATTCTTTTTTTATTGTGTTCATTTCTATCAGGAGAAGGTTCTTATAAAGAGAAAAACCGGGAAAGTTGCAAGGAAACTGGGAAAAATAATACTTCATTATTTCCCATGGTGAAACGGGGTTCGACGGGACAGCTAGTTCAAAATAAAATTAATTAAAGTAATTAGATCTAATTGAAATGTTTTTGATTTCAATTCACATATTTCTAAAACAAATAGATTAGAAATATCACACAGCCATTTTGCAACGTTTGTCAACATCACAAAACGCGCATAAGAAAAGGTACAATAGTTTAATTGCACATTTACAACCAATACGTAACGATATCTCGGAAATGAAACGAGAACAGACATTTTATAAAAGTACATAAACCTATCTCTTATGTAAACGATATTCCTTATTAGGAACAGCGATAAAATATCAATCATTTATGATATAGCAAGGACGGCTTTATCGACGGTCAATGATTTTTGGACTATATTTAAAAACAATAGCTAAAGCTAAAATCGTAGTTATTTTTTTTCAGTTTGGAGAGGCAAATAAATGTTTGTAACAAATTATTGCACTCTTATCATAATCATACGGCTTGAATTAATAAGTTCATTGAATACACTCTAGAACGGAACAAGGTAATAGCGAGCATTAACATGGCCGCTAGAATAGATGGTAATACCGATCTGAGTCACCCTTTGCAGGACTCTATCACCAAGTTAAAATGAAGTCCTTTATCAATAATTACTACAAGTAGTAGAGTGATGTAGAGGAGCTGGTCAGCTGTTCTCTATTAATGCAATACCTATTTCTACCGCCCTATCATCAGTGCTGGACAATATCATGTTTTACTCAGCCTGGGACAAATACACATGGTTTAAGATCCCATTCGTAAGACAGAGACGCACCAGTAACATCTACGGTGTACATGGCGTTGTCTCTAAGGGTCAGTGCCCTTACCATGAGTTTGAGATTCGTCGAGTTAGTACTCGCTCTGGCGTCCCGTAAATTATTAGTATAAAAACTTTAAACAGCGCCTCTACCGGTAACTAAAAGAATATATTTTTTAAACCAAAAGCGCTATAGATTTTGATTCGTCAACTACCGAACGTAACCTAAAGCAACTGATGGTAAAGGCTCAGGGGAATGTTGAATGGAGGAGAATGGTCACTATGCAGTAATAAGAAAACGTACCTTTGCATCGGCCAATTCCGCTGCGAGAGCATTTTGATTTTCTCTTGTTATTTCTAAGATACGTAGAGTGTGGTCGTGTTCGGTGGTTAACTGAAAAAAAATTAACAATATATTTAAAAACCCATGTGACCGGATGACAAACCGTCTCCGCCCACTCTCCTGTCAACGTACTGGATGAGACCGCTTATATATTTAGAACTAAATGAAACAACTCGCTAATGAGCTTGAAACGTTTGAGTAAAATATGGATTCATTATGTGTTCAGACTTTAAGACGTGGTATTTTTATTATTTCGAAAATTAAAACAGATTCATTTTCGACATTTTCATTTTCGTGGTCGAATTAAAGTAAATGTTTCAACCCCAGGCAGGAACTGAACCAGCAACCTTTGCTGGATGAAATTTAGAATTCCTTATTCCATTTTTTTTAAAACTATATTTGTTGAAAATTGTTACACTAAGCAAACGAAAGGTCTGACTTGTTACTCCCTTGCTTACTATAAATAAAGACTATTCTAAAGACTTTTTCGGTAATTCCTATTAACATTATATTTTTTTAATATATAGTTAATGCCATACTCACTGAACTCACCAGTGACATGCGATTTAGATATAAAAAAATCACTTCAATGAGAGAATATAACACATACATTTATAATTATATAATATATTTTCAAATCAACACGACTGAGAAAAGCTTTGTTTCACTTTAAATGTGAACTTCAAATTAGGCAATAAGTAATGTAATTCGGAATTTAAATAGGGCAATGTCCGACGTATTTACGTATACAAGGTGATATTGGCACTAAGATTTATGTTATCTGTGCTAAACGTATGTAATGTTCCACTTTTGAGATACTGCCTATCAATCATTTGGGAAATACATTTCATTTAGCAAAATGCTTGCTGTATTTTGAACCTTGTACATTACAATATACCGTTAAATACATATTGGCTATCATAAAACAGATAATATTAGTTGGAATTTGAATAATTCTAAAGCTAAAAGCTAAGATAAACATAAATAACTCCACAGACAAAATAAATTCACCTACAGACAGATTATGGGCAAAGCAAACAAAATGTTGAATCAGACATTGAAACATCTTCACAAACTTGAAAATATGACTGATGCTTAAATCAATGGAGCATATTCAAACAATTCAGTTTTCAGTTTCAGTTTTCAATTTTGAAATACAACACAATACGTTTTTTTACAATAAACCACAACAAATAGCCCAAGCTAAGTTATTTCATCTAGTAGTGATTATGCAATAAAAAAGTTATATTTTATACAATTACGATAATTCTGCAGCGTACTTACTAAACTAGCATCTTCACGCCTATATCCCCGAAGCGGTAGGCAGAGGCACAACCTGGGCACCCACGATTAGGCGAAGACAGTAAGTCCCACAAATTCATAGGTGGCAAGCCTATCGCCAACCGGGCACATTACAAAACCCGAGCAACATTTTTTTATTACAATATTGGAAAAACTCAATTTTCTTTTTGTTACCCGACCCAGGAATCGAACCCTAGACCTCATGCATTGAAGTCCGACAACTGAACCGCTAGACCACAGAGGCGATCTATTCCTCGGAAAACGTTGATCAAGAAATTCATAAGTTAACATGTCCAAATAACCTGACTTGTGAAAAATGTTTTATCTCTTTTGTTTCTGTTACATTGGCAAAAGATGACATTCATCTAAATTAAGTTTAATTTGTTCGCTTGATGGAATTACTACCTCTGCCTAGATATTGTACATAGTTTCTGATTTTCACACATTTGCTGTAACATTTATGATATTAGGACTGTCTAATGGGTAACACTGACATCCTGTGTGTTGAGGTGAAGTGGCTAGGTATTCCTCAATAACATAAACCCACCGTAATACAATTTGTTTGTAGTTATTTTGTAGATAAAATTATGTAGTTTCATTTGTTTTCAGTTTACGTTAGACTAATAATTAAAAACTATCGCCTCTGTGATGTAGTGGTCAGATGTTGGTGTTGATTACATGAGGACTTGAGTACGATTACCGGACCGGGCAACCAAACATGAGTTTTATTTTAATTTTCTAAAAAAAACAATGTTACCCAAGATTGAACAAAGTGCCAGATGGTTAATCATGGGTGCCCTGGTCGTACCTGTAACTTTTTCTTCTGGAATATAGTCGAGAAGATAATACTGTTTTTTTAATAGACTGAATATGTATTTCACTTGTGTAATACATTTCAACAAAATAAATGCCGTAAGTATACATACCTGTTGTAAGTTCCGCTCAGTGATAGCAAGCCTTGCATTAGTGCTGTCCAGCTGCTGCTGCAATTCCACAGATCTCTGTCTCTCCTCCGCCAACTCTGTACCCAACACGTTCGCTTCACAGTTTGCGCTTGCTGAAAAAAAAATGTAATTTATTAATTTAAAAATTATACACAATCATGTAAAATTCAATTTAATAAATCACTTGAGAAAACACTTGTAAATAACATACATTTATAAAAATAAAATAAAAATAGCCTTTATTTCTACTACTACTTGTACATATTTTTTTTACGTTTTATTATTTATATATAGTTCAAACTAACTTATCCTATTTTTTATGATTAAAAAGTTTATTATAAGTAAATAAAAATATTTAAATCTAGCTAGTAGTAGTCGCCTCTCCGGCGTAGGCCTCTCCTAAACCTTTCCATTTGTCACGTTCCCGTGCCTCCCGCATCCATAAGAGTCCCCGTCTTTGGTTAAAGATGTCATTCCACCTTTTGCTTGGTCGTCCTCTTCTTCTTTTTATGGCTCTCGGTATCCATTCTATTAAGCGTTTTGCCCATCTGCTATTACTCATTCTACAGACGTGTCCTGCCCAATGCCATTTGAGTAGTCTTGCTCTTTTCCTCACATCTATTATTTTGGTTGTTTTTCTAATACTAATGTTACTGACCTTATCCGAAATAACATACATTTTGTACATATTAAATCTTAATATATATAAATATCGTGTCACAATGTTTGTCCTCAATGGACTCCTAACCACTTAACCGATTATAATAAAATTCGCACACCATGTGCAGTTCGATCCAACTTGAGAGATAGGATAGCTTATGTCTCAATTTATGGTAAAAATATTACAATCCGAGCGAAGCCGGAACGGGCAGCTAGTAGCTGTATAAATATATTCATATTTACTATGTAGGTATACGTAAATTGCAAATTAACATCCCAAAGTCTAAATCATAGAATCATTAAATATCGTTAAAAGAACTAACGATTAGATCGCTATAATATATAAAACTTTATTACATAATAAAGAAACGTGACAACTATCGATACCACTTACAACTAAAGTATAATTCATATTATTAAATATTTTTTTTAAATTTAGAGACTTAATAATTCAGTATCCAATATGTTACTTAATTCCAGAAAGTAGTCTTCGTCTTCTTTTCTTCTTGTTTTCTTCATCAACATTTTGCTTCTTTTTTAAACATGACTTCTTATTTTCTTCAATTGTCCATATGCTGACAGATGACAAATCAAAACAAGTATGGTCTGACAGGGTGCAAACGTTAGTGAAAACACGCTGCTAGGCCACCTTGCTTCAACAAGTCAAACATTTTTATGCTGCATTTGATTTATTCTGGAATTTCAGTTCTACATTTGATATTTTACATTATTAACTGACCAAGGATAGGGATACATCTCCTACCTATACCTGACATGATAATGATTCTTACACCGACATGTCGCCAAATTATGTAATATGCTCCTCTTTGGCTACAATAAACACCTACACAGATTTTAAAGGGAGATAAAAAAATCACTTTTGACAGTATTTGAACCCATATCTATTCTATCATCTTCCATGATCTTCCTTGGTCCACTAATTCCTCCCGTCATAACAAAGTCATGTTTCGATCAGGAAGGTAGTTTTTATTACCCGTCTCTGATCTATAACACACCAAAAAAAGAACTAGCAAATTTTATCCGTTTACGCGTGATGCGATGACCAAGGAGAATATAGATTTATTTTTATATGTTTAAAAGACAAATTGAGGTTAAAATTTGTACAAGGGGCATAGCGCTATACAACTATTATATAACAAATAACAATTTCCAAATATCTCAATTACTAAAGTCCGAATATTTGTGTATAGAAACAAACAACCGCGCCGACCGAAATAGTTACGCCTTTGGCACGGCCGTTTTATAAAGTCAATAAAAAATTCTACACAAACACTTAAAACTCGTCGATTGGTACACACAAATAAAGTATGTACACAAAAGCGACGTTGCGTCATCGACCATCGTGTGATCTTCTACTTCCATAAAATAAAGTGCTTTTTTAATTTTAGCATTTTTCATTATGCTCAATCACAACATTTACAACCACAATTAGAACCCATTTGGTAATACATATTACATGGGATTGTGCTGTAAGGCATAGGAGTAACAGAATTGACTTTATGATTAAACATTGTCCTTTGAGCATGTCACAATTAACCGATTAATATAAATTTAATCAAAAGTTGGACCTTAGGTATTCTATACAATAGTAACAGCCCAATCAAAATTTATTCACCAGGTGGTAGTAGTAGTAGTAGTAATAGCAGTATCTTCACGCCCATTTCCCCATTGAAGTAGGCGGCACAACCAGGGCGCCCACGACTAGCCAAACACACTAAGTCCCACAATGTGATAGGTGGCAAGCCTATCGCCAACGGGGCACACATCCAATCCCGAGCAACATCGTTTTTTAGGAATATTGGAAAAGTCATATGTTCTTTTTGTTCTCCGACCCGGGAATTGAACCCGGGACCTCGTGAAGTCAAGTCCAACACCTGGACCGCTAGATCACAGAGGCGGTAACTAACCAGTAGTGAATAAATTTTGGTATGTGGTAAAAAGTTTTCACTTCAAAAACTCAGGCTTGATTTAATTAGTCTGAACTTTCAAAGTGTTTTGTGGTAATTTCTATTGTGGGATGACGTACTAGAGAGTAATTTTGATTATTTCATAGTTACAAAAAATACTGAAGGTCCGCGCCCGCACGTCAGTCATAAGCTGAAAAATCCGTGCGCTTTGGCCCGTCCAATTATTTATTTATTCGAAGTATATACAACTATATACTGTTATCTTACACTGCAATTTGTGACGCAAAATAAAGTAACTTATTCTGATTATAACGAAGATTGATGACATCAGACAAGATACAGCCTGCGTTACTAAGAACATTTTCTGTGACCTAAACTTCCAGAACATTCAAAATCTTTAATTACTATCTCAAAAGAATCGCTGAATTTATTTTATTAGTACTGGTGACCTTTGATTTCAATTTTAATCTATTTCTGTGACAATGTGTTTATCGCATAACATAAATACGTATGAAAATGTAAATAGGATTCGAATATTCAAATAAATAATTGGGAAACTTATGTAATGTTTCTACATTTATTTTAAGCTGCACTGTCTTCTGTCTGTGTTGTCATAGCCGTTCATCGTTTGTGAAATTCACATTTTATAGCTACACGAACATTTATAAAGAATAGCAGATGAAAGATTGACAAAACAGTCAAAACAAATCGAAAGTGGATGGTAGTAGGTCCCTGGGTATACTTAATCTGTCATTCCATGACCAAATCGCTATTATACGCGGGTGGTTTCGTGTTTCCGAAACCTGCGTGTTTGCATAAAACGAGTAATTAATATGGAAAGGGCTAGGCAGGTCTGTAAGGACACTTGGTACTCTATTCTCTCTGCCTAACTCACAAAAAACTTGGTGTGAAGATAATATGTAGCTATGTATGGTATGTTTACCGACTATGAAATACGAAAGAGCATTGTCATTCTTACGGTTAGAATTGGGATTTTTTTGTTTCAAAATTTGTTTATATACACTGAAATAGACGTAACATAAAAGAAATTCTTATTATTTATTTATTAACATTTAAGTAATACCTTACCTAATATTAATACTCTAAACTCAATTAGTACACTTAAATTAATTAGTTCACAAAAGCGATTTTATCGCTAGAAAGCGATCTCGGGCGGGCGATAGCAAATTAAACTAATTTAATGTAATAAATATTGAAGTTAACTTGAGTGTTCTGTGATTTAATAACAGAATACCAAAATGTTTTTGAGCAAGTACATTGTTTTTTAAATTCTAACAAGCAATAATATACATTAATATTGTTTTATAGGTCTTGTAAATAATGATCAGCAATTAACTTTTTTAATAAAAAATCTTCTGAATTTACATTTTTTAAAGGTAATGTAAATTCTTTTGAACAATTAATAAATAAATAACACAATATTTTGGGTATATACTAGTGCAAATTGCTGGTACTAGCTACTATGTATAACGTCATGATTACTTAATGTGATAGCTTGGACCTATGGCTTCGGTATGAAAAATGCTTCCGCTAATTCTAAACCGATTTTGATGAAACGTAGCGTAGATAAGTTGACTTCGTATCATTCTAATGGCAAATAACCGATCAAAATTTATATAATACATCGTAGTACTGGTAATATACTCGTTTATATAACAATGTAACAAACAGACCAGTACATCAAAAAATATAGCTTTGTATGTACAAGCAAGTGAAGCATCAATGTTAATTAATTAAGATTATTTTTTATTTCTTGAAATTATCTTTAAGCACATGCACAGCTCTTCAAAGATATTGTAGTATACCTATACCTACATGTATACTATGTAAAATGATATTTGATATTGATATTTTCCATTGTTGATACTTAAGTTTTTTTTATAATTAACAAGCAACTTCCAAATATCAGTACTTTAGATAAGAAAATACAAATTAAGAATATTGTTTAGTACTTTAATTTTTAGTTCTGATGGTGCGGAAAAGCGAAATCTGTCGACTATTTAAATAATAATAGAATATAAGTGATACGTAATACAGTACAAGTGTTTATTTCATATAAAATTCTCATCATCTCACATAGTTGGGCGGCGATATCCCGAAGCAGCTGCCTCTCCGCCAGCTCGGCGGAGTCGGTGCCGGCGGCGAGGCGCGCGGCCTCCTCGCGCAGCGCCCTGTTCTCCCGCTCGAGAGCGCCCGTGCGCTTCCGCAACGCCAGCGCCAAAGCCGCCTCTTGGTCCTCCGTAGGGGAACCCTCCTCTGTGTCATTTGTCAGCACCTGTTGACATAAAACACGTAAATAAATATCACGATACCATCACATACTCTCAAAGTAACACATAGGCTTTTTGTTCCAACTTAGGTTTAACATCATTACTATCTTCGTTGTCGTGTTTTCCTTCTCGTGATTTGTTTTATCTTGTCAAATATCGAAAACTACTGCTTGTGCTTAGCTCGTAACGCCGGTAAATACATTTAGACAGCCAACATAACTTCACCATCTTTGATTTTTAAATGAGGCTACACGCCTTCATACAATCATGTTACTCCTTAGCTTTCATAAATTATAATACTTGACGCCTCTGTGGTCTAGCGGTCCTGGTGGTTGGAAATGTGCCCGGTTGGCGATAGGCTTGCCACCTATCACATTATGGGACTTAGTGTCTTCGGCTAGTCGTGGGTGCCCTGGTTGTGTCTCTGCCTACCTCTTCGGGGATATGGGCGTGAAGATACTTCTTTTTTTAATATTTGACAAAAAATATTTGCATACATCACATCACTATAAAAAACACGTTCTTCGCCGCTCCGTTGATAGAGTTGTAAGCATAAGCAAATACTACAAGTGTCATATCCAGTTGTAAAATGCAAAATCAAATGTATGAAAAACATTAAGTGCACGCTTTTAGAGTACATAAGCAGTTATTAATTTCATTTATTTAAACACAGGGGCGCACAATCACTGGTCACTGGTCCGCCATCTTGACATAACGCTAGTTAGTATGTTAACAATGCATTGATATCCAAATTGAACTTTAGCAAATTGGAGTTGATCTCTTTCGAGTTTAGTTGCAATTTATATTGGTTGTAGAGTACCGTTCTGCAACTCGTCCTAGTTAATATAAAAAAAAACTTGAGCTGTTACTACCGCCACAAATACAGTGTAATGGTATGGGGGGTAGGGGTAGGGGGAGGGTAGCCAGAAGACTTATTACATTGGCATAACATCTCGGCCACATGACTGCGTACCCACAACATATATGTGTGTCTCTTATCATCAGGTAAGCCGTGTGTTTATTTCCTATCTTAAGACATACATACATATCTTCACGCCAAGTCCCTTATGATGTAGGCAGAGAGTATCGAGTGCCAGAACTCACGATCCTGACAAACCTGTCTAGCTTCCTTCACATTCATTACCATTTTCATACAAACAGGCTCTCTTGACACCACCCTCGGATAATAACCGTTTGATATGATCGTGGAATATCAGCCTTGGTCTCCCCGGGTACCTACATCCATCCACACTCGCATTGTATATCTGCTTTGTCAATCTTTCACCTGTCATTCTTTCCACATGACCGAACACATAAAAAATAATATTATGTGACTTGTACATATCGCACCTTCAGTAATATAAGGGCTCAAGTCAAATTTTTAACATTCAAAATCCCATATACCACAGGTATTTTGAATGATAAACGCACAATTGATATTCGCTACTAGTTAGCGCTAGATAAAAAAATATAAGAATGACTCGGTAATTGTATGTGTTTTACACATGAATAATATCGGAAAAAAATACTGTATATTAATTAAAACACGATTTCACAAAAAATATTTTTTT
>NJDD01001050.1:27373-40922 GCA_002245505.1 Calephelis nemesis
AAAACTCTATAGAGATTGTTCCATTTGCCTTTCCTTTCGTTTATTAGGTACGACGACAACCCGCTCACATTTTCATTGCCAAATATAAATCACGCCAAGTCCCTTACGATGTAGGCAGAGAGTATCGAGTGCCAGAACTCACGATCCTGACAAACCTGTCTAGCTTCCTTCACATTCATTACCATTTTCATACAAACAGGCTCTGTTGACACCACCCTCGGATAATAATAGTTTGATATGATCGTGGAATATCAGCCTTGGTCTCCCCGGGTACCTACATCCATCCACACTCGCATTGTATATCTGCTTTGTCAATCTTTCACCTGTCATTCTTTCCACATGACCGAACACATAAAAAATAATATTATGTGACTTGTACATATGGACAAATTTACAAGGCCATTTAAGTTAAAGCTTGTCAAAAACCTAGTATCCAACCCAGTGCCGCCTAACGGCCACTGATAAGCCTCAAAATTATAATAAATTAATCAAGCAGACTATTTGGTATTTGTCATTGAAGGAATGTTTAGTAATCTTATCACAACCGCTTGCCGTCTATTGAATAAAAAAAATATATTCCTGTCACCATTACGTCGCAGCTTAGAATTTCCTTTTGAGTCTGACACATCCCTTATTCACTTCATAGCATCAGAGTTACTGACGATTGTTTTCAATCTCATAAAAAAATAAGTTAAGTGTCTTCACGCCCATATCCCCGAAAGAACCCGGGACCTCAAAGAGTCAAGTGCGACACTTGGACCGCTAGACCATAGAGGCAACAAAATAAAGAACGAAAGTTAATAACTAACTAGAATTATTGTTTCTTACAATTATAGAAAAAAAAACATTTTCTTGATCTATATGCTAGAATAATATATTTATTATAGTGCCTTCTTAACGAGTTTATATAAAGTCATGATTAATTTTATGCTATACAGTTAAGCGTCTTTGTCATCTATCTCTTGTTCTATGAAGCTTTCAAAGATATGAATGTATACCGGACAAAACACCATCTTATCTTATCACTAGTAGCGATCTCTGACAGACAAACAAGATATAGAATAATTAAGCGTAGTAAAATCTGCAAAATCCGACTACTACTAACTTATTAGGTACTACGTCGCGATTTATCATTATTTTTTCAATAATAAAAATATATGCATTACGTATTACCTAAAAATCACTAGTCGGATCATAATAAAATTTATATGGCACCGCCTCGAAACCATAACCTATATTTTGAAACAATAATCATCCAACGGATTTTGATGCGGTTTTTTTAATAGATATAATATTATCTTTATATATAGGTATAATTCTTGTGTTCGTGTGCTTGTCACTGAACTCTTTCTAGACGACTGGACCGATGTTGAAGAAACTTTTTGTGTGTGTTCAAGGGAATTCGAGAATGGTTTAGATTCACAATTCGGTCTCCTGGAAAATGTTTTTTTAATTAATCTTATAATAATAATTAGTTGTTGATTTTGGAATGTTTCACATCGGATCCGACAGACTGCGCTACTGTCGGAGCATTAATGTCAAGCGATACAAATTTTGCTGGGTCAGCTAGTATTATATAAAATTATAGGTAATATATACTATTTTTAAATTATACTATATTATAATAATATATTTACCAAAATCCCATTTTATGCCCAGGATAATAAGGTATAATTATACCAAATGTTATCGAACTCCAACCGTTAGTTTTCACGTGATGCCTGAACATAGACAGACAGACACAAATTTTTTAATCACATATTTGGGTTTGGTATCGATCCAGTAGCACCCCCTGCTATTTATTTTTCCAATATTTTCAATGTACAGAATTGACCTTTCTACAGATTTATTATATGTATATAGATTTTTTACCCGCGCGAAGTCGTGGGCTGCTAGTTGTTTTTATAACTTAGCTTGGGGTGTCCTATTTTTTTTTATTTTATTACAATAACCATGATATCGTGCCGGTGTACCACTGGTACCAAGTGAATAGACGTTAAACAAAACGTAGTAGACGTAAATCTAAAACTAATTTACCACTTCACCGGCGCGTAAAGTAGGAACAAATGATGAAGGACAAGAATCATGTACCATACTCAAACAGATTAGCAAATGCAGTTAATATTATATATATTATATTATATGCTTATATTATATGCTTATAATAGTTTATCTTTAATATTCTTAGAAGTATCTTCACGCCCATATCCCCGAAGAGGTAGGCAGAGGCACAACCAGGGCACCCACGACTAGCCGAAGATACTAAGTCTCATAATGTGATAGGTGGCAAACCTATCGCCAACCGGGCACGTTTCCAATCCCGACCAACATTTTTTTTTATTAGAAAATTAGAAAAATCCAATTTTCTTTTTGTTGGCCGACCCGGGATTCGAACCCGAGACCTCATGCCGTCAAGTCCAACACTTGGACCGCTCGACCACAGAGGCGATTCTTCATTGCATAATATTTATCTAACTATCTCTAAAAAACAAGGAGGTTACATGTTCCAGTCTTACATTATTTTTGTACCTACGTTAGTCGATTTATTTTTAATTTTTGAAATGAAACAGCCGAAACCGAAGGTAGTCAGATTGCAATCAAGTCTGGATATAATAATGTAATCTCAGGAAAATCCAGGAAAATACTTAATTTTTGTGTCTGTATTTGACTTAGCTTGATATCAAAATTGGGTTTTTTGCAGTTTAACTGCGCCTTAGTATTTATGCTATAAAATAGCAAACCTCGTCTCCTGATGGTAAAACTTTTTAAACTAAAAAACTATCTGGGTCTAAGGTAAATGTTGCAAGTCTACCAGCTAAGGCGCAGAATACAAATAAACAATGTTATGGCTACAGCAAAAGGTAAGGCGATAGTACAGTAGGCAAACGAAATACCTGACCCCTGTACTATAAATATTTTTAAAGTACTGTAAGAGGGTTAGATATTTCGTTTGCTTACTGTACCAACCCGAGCCAGCTGCTGCATAGCTATACCAACTAGTTATGACTGACTGCACAAATGGAATAGTCCAGCAATTTAAATTACTTATAAGCAATACAACATAAAAAAGTTATTTTATGGAATAAGACAACGAACAAACACACGGCTCGTCAGACGGCTGCCCATCCGGATTGGATCAAGAAATTGTCATTATGCCGGCGGGAATAGGTAAAGCGGTAAGTCCCTACCTGGACAAGTAACATATCTTTTTTATATTATAAAAAATGTGGCTAAATGCAGAAATGATGGTTTCATGGAAGCAATTTCTGGAGTCAAAAATTATCAGGCAATTAACGTAACCGACTCCATTTTTTTATTACTACATACTTCAACAAGACAAAAATGTATTATTAAGTATAACTCAACAACCTCTGCCAGCCAGCTAGCCAGCCAGCCAAACCAGCTAAAAAAAGAAATAAACCAGGCAGCAAAAGCCAGATCTAGCAAACAAATAAACAATACAATTTCGGAAGGCACGTGTTTATCTTTGCAGGCACGCGTGCCAGTTGTAATACGTTTCATAATTAATTTATCAAAACAATGTTGATACTAACGATTTTGATAATAGTTATTTGACTAAAAATGATATTACCCACCACATGTATACAGGGAACCATTTTAATGGCCACAACGAGAAGACGAGCGCGAATTCCGACGAGGATTATGGAATTCCTTCGACCCATGATTTTGAGAAGCTTAAATATTGTAATACACTCGCTTTATCCTGGTCCGGTTTGAAAGGTAGTGTAGGTACAGTAAATTGTGCAAGAGGCTGAATGTTCATACCTCAGGTTGGCAACACACCGTTAACATTCTTAGTTTTCTATAAGCGACATGTATTTATTACCCAACAGGTGATCTATCAGCTTGTTTGCCTAAAATATGCCTACAATAAAAACATCACTTAAAATATGAATTTTTAATACGTCTCTCCATAGTAAAAAATGGTGTGTTATCTTCTTGAGTTGTAAGTTTACTATCTACACTACTCTCTGGAGAGCATATAACTTTTGTTTACACGTCTCTCCAAATATAACAAAGATGTCAATAGTGCGTTATCTACTTGAGTTGTAAGTTTATTAGCTACACTACTCTCTAAATCTTAACACGACAGTTGAGAACACTAACGTTATAGCACCAGACATATTACATAATAAAGACGAGGGTACGAATATAAAAGAATTGTCACAAAACTTTCTCGTCTAGTCGGTAACAATGTTAGCGACAAATTAATTAACTATAACATTTGTAACACATTGAATTTTCCAGGTGGCAAAAAAAGTTAACACTGAGGAGGAGCTTCAATACTCTCTCACTCACATATCTCTACAGAGCGCGGCCATGCACTAAATCAAAAAAAGGTATACAACGTGTATTCGATTACAAATAGGATCGAATAAGATCTCACTCGATAGAACTGACATTTGCTGGAGGCAGTTAGATGTCAATTTGTACATCCATTCAGCTTATTAAGTACGTCATGATTCACGACACTGTTCACAGAAGAGCGATTGTTATGTTGACCTTTTGACTAGTTATTTAGTCCTATTATGTAATATGTTATTACTATATAATACGAGTAATACTAATCGCTATTATAGTTTCAGGTTATATGTTATATTTTAGCAACACTAGTTCTTTTCCACTATGTTCCTCATTGTATCTATATCTTCATATAATATAATTCTAGTGTTCGTGTGTTTGTCACTGAACTAATCCTAGACGACTGGACCGATTTTGATGAAATTTTTAGTGTGTGTTTAAGGAGATTCGAGAATGGTTTAGATTGACCTCCTGGAAAATGTTTTTTTAATATTTTTTTACAAATAAACAGTCGTTGATTTTGGAATGTTTCACATTGGGTCCGACAAACTGCACTACTATCGAAGCATTAATGTCAAGCGATACGAAGTTTGCTGGACCAGCTAGTTACTCTATAATATTAGTAATAACTATTATAGTCTCAGGTTATCTGTTACATTTTTGCAACAATTGTACTTTTCCACTTTGTTCCTCATTGTATTGTGGAAATGTACAGGTCGAATTAAATGTACATAATGAAATATAAACTACGTTTACGAAATTATTTTAAAAATATAACTTGCATAACAATCTTAACAATTTAGTGCAATAAGTATTTCGTCATTACGAAAAAGGATTCTTGAGTGACACCAAGTGTTGAGGTGTTTTAAAAATTAAAAGACAAAGATACAGATTTTCTAATGGTATGAACATACACTCGCGTGCAAGTAAATCGACTCAAGTCTCAAGTGCGCATAAAAAATGATATAACTAAAAAAATACTTATTTTACCTCTATTAATGTGTTACATTATTAAAGCCTAGTCATTAGACTTTCAAATGGTAGCATAATATCATTAATTTAAATAAACACTTGTATTTAGAATGCAACTGAACGCAACCTCCCGTAAACTGTTCTGCGCTCTACACACAACTTGCGCGACACAACCCCCTATAAAAACCATCTGTAATCGTTTTTTCTTATCAGTCGCTCATTAGACGTTGACCTGAACACATCTCTGCAAATTAAAGCCGTCATTTGAACAAAATTATGGATACAACACCTGAAGAAGCCGCTCAAGTCGTTGCCCTATTGCAAGAAGGGTTGAACCAGCGAGAAGTCGCTCGTCGTTTGAATATGAGTCAGTCCGCTGTCTCGAGAGTATACAGAAGGTTTCAAGAGACTGGTGCCTTTACTAGGAGGCCTAATACCAGCCGACGCCGGTGCACCTCGGAGCGTGACCACTGGTTTTTGGTCTCGACCTCTCTCCGAAATCGACACCTTACCGGCGTAGATGTGCAGCAGGAGCTACGTCAAGTTCGCGGGATGACTGTCAGTCAGTGGACAGTTAGAAGAAAGTTGAAAGAAGCTAACCTTACTCCGAAAAGACCCGCTACAGGCCCGAAGTTGACCACAGCTCATCGTCAAGCACGGCTTCACTTTGCTCGAGAGCATTTGGATTGGAGCATAGAGCAATGGCAGTCAATCCTGTTCACAGATGAGACGAGGATGTGTCTCCATGGCAGCGACAGGAGAGGTCAGGTATACCGTCGTCCCGGTGAACGGTTTTCACAGTGCTGCTTTGTGGAAACCGTTGCACATGGTGGCGGATCTTGCATGATGTGGGCCGGAATTTCCTTTTCGTTCCTGGGGCAGGCCGGGGAGGAGGTCTGACCAGTGATCGTTACATTGAAAATGTTCTACTGGATCAAGTTGTCCCTTATCAAGGCTTCATTGGAGAAAATTTCATCTTGATGCATGACAATGCCCGATGTCACACTGCTCGGGCCACACGTGATTTCCTGAACGAAGTTGGAATTCACACTATGCATTGGCCACCGCTCAGCCCCGATTTAAATCCCATTGAGCACATATGGGACGATCTCAAATAGAAAGTTAGAGCGAGGAATCCAGCTCCGACAAACATCAATGAGCTCAAGACTGCGTTGGTAGAAGAGTGGGGTCGAATACCACAATCATCCATTAGAAAGTTGATAAGGTCGATGAAGAATCACATGAGAGCAGTGATCAGAGCTAGATGAGGAAATACCAAATATTGACAAGAATAAATTTTTTATCTTACGCACATTTTGTTTCATTTAAACACAATAACCCCATACTGTGAAATTGTATGAATTTTCAACATTTTTTACATTATCATTGTCATTAACCTTTTTTACTAAACTACTGAATCGATTTTCATGCAACTTACACCATTTTAAAGCTCAATTACTAGGCTTTAATTATGTAAAACATTATATAGAGGTATAATAAGGCATTTTTAAGTTATATCACTTTTTATGCGCACTTGAGGCTTGAGTCGATTTACTTGCACGCGAGTGTAGTCTGGAGAAGTTGTAAAAACCGCGAGGGTAGAGACATATTAGCCATTACAAAAAAAAAGATATAAAATATCCAATATACACTTAGATAGTATGTATGAAACTCATCGCCGTTTAGACACGACATCTGGTAATGGCCTGCCTGAAGCTGTAATACCTCTCACATAGCTTATGGTATAAGCTACTCTCCCAAGTAGAACTCGACAGCAAAAATTATTCATTATGGCACAAAGCATCGTGAATTGCTGGTGACTGTCACAGTGTTAGTGAAATGTAAAAAACAATTAAACAGTCAGTTGACTAGAAGTCATTGAATTTAGCAATGGAATACCAATGCAAAAAGATTATAGATGCGCCACAAGGACCAACTGGTTTTTTAAAGAATGGTCTATGTGAAATTAAATATTATTCTATTTTAAATAAATCTACAAAATGTCTACAAAAAGTACACTTAAGAGACTTTAACACTACACACATAATATACTACTCATACCAACATAAATGTAGAAATATGTCTATCTTTTACGGTTTAATGTCTAAATGTCTGTGCCAATTTTGATGAAATAAGACGCACAGATAAGTAAAAGAGAGTTATTTATTCGCAACGCTCATTTGGTTCCTACGTAGAAAAGACAGTACTGTCACTATTTAGCTATAACTACTCGTATTTATGACACCCCGTAACCCGAAGTTCATATTAGTTTTGCCATGAGTAATTCATTAACATATTGTAGGCACGTTTGTGTTCGCGTCCTTCATTTATAAACATTTCATATTCCGTGACCATATGTTTAACTGCCCTTACGTCACTATACAATGTTTAGAATAAGTAAATAATGAGAGGATGTTATATTCTTATACATACACCCACAGACTTTGGAATTTAGCTGAACGCCGGCAAAAAGTAGTCACTATACAATGTTTAGAATAAGTAAATAATGAGAGGATGTTATATTCTTATACATACACCCACAGACTTTAGAATTTAGCTGAACGCCGGCAAAAAGTGTTAACGTAAGTATCTTGCGTACTCTCTACAAAAAAAAATGGTTACCTGTAAAGTCGATTTTACGGGCGAAGATTTTACGCGACAACGTCTTTTTCTCGGTAGAATATGTGGGAGAGAGACGCAAGGCATTCGCCCGTCCCGCGGGCCTCTCTCTCGTTCGGTGACTCATCGTAACAGACGTGAGCGGGCGTTACACTTTTTCAAGAGTTACTCCGAGCCACAACCTAATTTAAGACGTTGTCACGTAAAAATATATCTCTGGATAGAATAGAACAGAAAATATTTTTATTTACATTCCCTTACAAGATATACTTGTGACGAGTCTATACAATACTAATTACTACCGGATCGGAAAACGGATAAAATAAAGGAACTGATTTTTTTTATATCATGACATAGTGAACAATAATAACTAATGATATTATGCTTGTGTTGAGGATTCGACCGAAGTACACATACGTAATGATATTTAATTTTAAGATACCGAAATAATTTCAATAAACAGCCAAAACCAAAAATACAGTTTCATATCGTGATATATGTCCATCGGAAATCGAGTCCAAGCACCTTGGATATCGGTAGCGGAAACAGTAAGTATCTTCGCATCCGTATCCCCACCAAAAAAAGAGAGAACCAGGACATCCAACGACTAACCAACGACACTAAGTTCCACATTGTGATGGGTTATGACGTCAATATTGTTTTCATTAAAAATGTGTAAAGACGCATTTCGAGTTTTCCGACTCCGGAAAGGAAACCGGTATCTCATGTCTTGCCCCGCGTTGATCCGGGCTCCTTTGCAGAATAGACCATCGGCCTTACTGCCAGGCAGCTCGTAAAAGGCGAGCATAGGCTTACCGTCACTAATACCGTCACATCCTACGAGGTGGTAGAGTTTCGCAGCGACTCGCCCGGATAGGTACCACCGCTTTACCTATTCCTGCCACCATAACGTCCAATGCTTGCCGTTGACGTGTTCCGGTCCGGACGGGTAAGGCTAAGGTTAAGCTGGTAAACTTACTTTTGCTCGAGGCCTAACATCCCGGTCTCAGGTTGGCAACGCACCAATACCGACTTTGGTGTCTCTAGGCGGCGTGAATTTCTTACCATCAAGAAATCTGTCTGCTCGTTTGCCTTCCATTATCATAAATTAAATCTCAAATAGTCAACGCCAACATTGAACCACCCGACCACAGAGGCGGCTGTAGGTGGCGTTAGGCGTGCACGGTAGCCCCTTAACCAACGGCCATCAAGAACATTACACATACATATCATCACGCCAAGTCCCTTACGGGGTAGGCAGAGAGCATCAAGTGCCAGACCTCACAATCCTGTCTTGCTTTCTTCACATTCATTACCATTTTTAATACTAACACGCCGGTTTCGGAGACTCTTGATACCACCCTCGGATAATATCCGATTGATCTGATCGTGAAATGTCAGCCTTGGTCTCCCCGGTTACCTACATCCATCCGCATTCGAATTGTATATCTGCTTTCTCAATCTTTCATCTGTCATTCTTTCCACATGACCGAACCAGCGGAGCATGCTCTTTCGCATTTTAACATTACTTTATTATAATGTTGTTACTTTGGAACACTTTAAGATCGGCTAGTGGCAGAGTATAAAACAGTCTACTGAACTAGGTGGTAGCTTTGTGATGACTTAAAAATCGGATTGGTATTACCGCCTTACCCATTCTTGCCGCCATAAATTTAAACTCGCCACTGACGTGTCACAGTTCTAACTTTGGTTTTGGAGTACGGTCCCCGGTAAACTTATTTACGCAAGAGATCTCAGGTTGGTAACGCACCGTTACTATAAGAAAACTGTTTGCCTTGCAATTCTAGATTTATAAAATAAAAGACGCAGGCTTTCCTCAAGCTTCACGCTAGAACGATAATCATAAACTCTCTAGCAACATAAGTCAATTATGTTGCAATAATGTGTTTAATAATATAATTAATAATAATAATATAAGATTACATTCGCACTGCTTTGGTTAATAAGTTAATAATTACAAATGGAGTTTCACCAAATATCTACCAAAGTGTAAAATATTTTTTTTCTTAGATGAACACGCCTTAGATGATTAGATTTTCTTAGATGATGTCGCCTCTGTGGTCAAGCGGTCCGGGTGTTGGACTTGACTGCCTGAGGTCTCGGGTTCGAATCCCGGGTCGGCCAACAAAAAGCAAATTGGATTTTTCCAATTTTCTAAAAATAAAAAAAATGTTGGTCGGGATTGGAAATGTGCCCGGTTGGCGATAGGCTTGCCACCAATCACATTATGGGACTTGGTGTATTGGGCTAGTCGTGGATGCCCTGGTTGTGCCTCTGCTTACCTCTTCGGGGATATGGGCGTGAAGATACTTATGAACACGCAGCCAGTTTTTCTGATAGATAGAATAAGTGCCGCCTACAGATACGAAATACACTAACTGTCTAACATCATGATTTAAATGCAGAAAAATTGCTAAAACCCTATTGTAATTACAATATCATGTCGTCTAAGTTCATAAAAAATGTAATATTTTCCTGGATTTCCCTTATATTAAATCACCAGATCAAGACTTGCTGACAATAGTGCCATTTCGGAAGTTACGCTCCTCTTAATAAAAAAATCAAAATCGATATACAGATGACAGAGAAATCTACTAACAATACTCCTAGGTATATAAAAAATTAAAGGCGACGAAAACATAACAACTCCTTTTTATGGAGGTTAAAAAACATCGAACACAATACTACTACGGGACAATTTGAATATTCTGACCTATTGATACTTTTGTACAATAACAATAGACTTGACAGATATATTTTCCACATTAAATATCAGTTTTTCATATTAAATATTAGTTTAGGCTAACATGTGGAAAACCATTGAATTAGTCCAATAGTACAACTTGGCGCCTCGGTACACACGTACTACACAAATGTATGCGTGATGCATGATTTGTCGCAGTGCTGCAAATTGTGCAGCCATTATTAACGACTTGCATGACTGCGTAAGTCATGCAAGCGTCACTCAATTCCATCAGTCGTAAACTATGTTTGAATCAAATTAAGAATCAATCAATAACTATGAGAAAATATTGTCTATACATATAATTTATCTGTAGAAGGGTCAATTCTGTACATTGAAAATATTGAAAAAATAAATAGCAGGGGGTGTTACTGGATCGATACCAAACCCAACAATGTGATTAAAAAATTTGTGTCTGTCTGTCTATGTTCAAGCATCACGTGAAAACTAACGGTTCGATTTCGATGAAACTTGGTATAATTATACCTTATTATCCTGGGCATAAAATGGGATACTTTTTATCTTGGGAACATACGTAGAAAAAAATCTTAACTTTTCAGTTTTACCACGCGAAGACCGACATCCGCGCGGAAGGAGTCGCGGGCGGAAGTTAGTTAAACAATATAATGATATCGACACTATGCGAACATCAGTCACCTCTTTACACACTAGGTTTTCCGTCATTCACAACAGTGACTGGAAAAACTGATTGGAAAATCTACCGTGTAATAGAAGTTTTAGTAGCTAACTTCAGAGCTATACGCTCATTTGATTTTTATTGTATTTAAAAAGTATTTATTTAAATCATAATAATATACATTAGTAAATGTACTAACATATTTATGTTATAATTATAAAATAGATAATAAATAAAGTGTTTGTATGAAAAATTAATGTGAAGGAAGCCAGCCAGGTTTGTCAGAAGCGTGAAGTTTCGCACTCGATACTCTCTGCCTACCTCGTAAGTTACTTGGTGTATGTATGTAGACAAAGAATTAAAAATGTCAGCCCATTAATTAAATTCTCAGTAGCTTAAAAGACAGAACATTGTCACCAGAAATTTAGGAATTCAAAATCACTACTAAATATCTTTTTGTTTCTTAAAAATTTGTGTAATAATAATTAATCTTTAATAATATCTAACCTGATCGCAAAGCTCACAATTATTGTCCATGTCGCTTCAATTTCAAAACATTTTTAGGTTAATTTAACACATTTTATAATTCATTTCTGAGATTACATTCTTTTAGAGAATCTTCACAAACAGAATCTTGAGTTTATTAAAATCTACGAAAAAGAGAGAGAAATATTTCACAAAAAAAAAGAGAGAAGTATAATTTCACAAAAAGAGAGATAAAAATACAATTTTATGATTCTACAAAGAGAGAGAGGAATATAATTTCATGAATAGAAAGCGAAATAGATCTCACTGAATTGATTTCCGAAACACAATTAATTCATTGTATAAATTCACCGACTTATTGAAACTTTTAACACTAAAATGTACAAGTGAATTATCGAATTGCAGTGTCAGTACTTTGAAACCACATGAAACGTAGACAGAAATGTATCACGCGAACACGACAGCACTTGGTTCACTACAACGTCACAATCACTGCCATTACAAATAAAGTGATACACAAAAACTGTAAATTATGTTAAGCGAAGTGAAACAGAAAGAATTAACTGGTTATGTTATGAATGCAATATGTATTTAGTGTTACTTCAAAAGCACGTTTTGTTAACAGAATATAATATCAGGTTTATAGAATGGGAACAATGGTACCATTTGTTATATGCTATTATAAATCTTTCATAAATTAACAAAACGTAATATGTAAACCATTTAAATACTAGTCAATACTCGTAGCTTTGCTCATGTGAACTAGTTTTTTATAATTGTTTTTAAATTCTAACTATTAAGACACCGGCGACGCCAAACTGAAACAAAATTTTGCGCTTCTACAAGTTCACATGGAATGCTACGAAAAATCAGACTGTTAAAAAAAATATATAAAATACATATCTTCACAATCCTGACAAACTTGTCTCGTTTCCATCACATTCATTAAATATATTACAGCATTTATGCAAATTACAAACTGGAATCGAATATGTCATTTTAGGTACTTTTGACCAAAGTACTAAGCATTAGGTACTTTTGACCAAAACTAGCAGAATAAAGTTTTTATCACCATAATATATTATATTGAAAATTGTGTTTCAACAAACGTTTAAAAAAATGTTTTAATTAAGGGAAGCGCCAAAAGCGTCACTTTTATCAACATTTTGATAAACCCCTTTAAAAGCGATTCAAACTGTGTCTACGCAACTTAGCCTTTTCCGTGCATTAAAATATAACAAACCAACATGTGACGAATAGTTTTAACAAAATCGAGCATTGTATGATATTCTAATTTAAAATATAATGAGTTATAATAATTTCATAAAATAGCCATGTCAAGACGTAGCATGAGAAGTTATATATAATCAAACCTTTTGTTTCGTGGTAATAAAAATTGCAAATTTACACTGAAATATATTATTTGCATACACAGATTAATGTATAACAATAACATCACCTTATCATACAATTGCTAAACTTTAGCTGTAGTTGCTTAGCACTTTTGGACCTTTAACACGCGTAATCTTTGTACAAAATCATTTCATTTTGCTCCAACTGTATGGCTTCAGCATTAAACTAAATCGTGGTCGGGATGTGACCCCATGTTACATAGGTTCCGTTGCTGGTATATTTGTAAAATTTTCCCCCGTGTTGGTCCGGGCTCCTTTGTAGAATAGACCATCTGCCTTCCTGCCAGGCAGCTCGTAAAAGGCGAGGATAGGCTCACCGTCACTAACACCGTGACA